>CM076578.1:1579386090-1579653201 GCA_034641835.2 Pinus albicaulis
GTACACATTAGGCTTATGGAGTCAAAATAGTTTCAGTAAACCAATGAATCTACTTAACATGGAAGTTGAGGCATATCAGAGTTTTAGTCAAGAAATAAACACACATGAAACTGTATAAACACAGTCAGTTCATTTATATATGAAGTCAGAGCATCTAAAGATGAATTCTAAGAAATATATATAAACACCACTATAATAGAATAATAAGAGATGCAAATAGAATAGGAACACATCAAAACTCCTTCTAAATCCCAATTTGGTTAAGTAGAAACTCTCTGTATTAGCTGAAAACCAGTCCATTACAATAAGCACATTATTTTGTCAAAAAAATTCCAACCCTTTGCACATTCGACTTCTTGGTCTTTAATAGACAACTTACAACATAATATGATCTCATCTTAGGCTAGATACATCGAATTTATGACTCTTGACACCTTGCATAACCATAAGACATGGGATTTATTACAAAAAGACAACTAATCTACTAAACAGTCCTATTACAAATAGGATTCAAACTCCTTGTCACTATCCATAACAACCTTATCTAAATTAAATTACATCATTTTCCAAGTGTATCAACACATGGTCAAATCTAAATGATAGGCTTCAACTCTTCATGATCATATTGCTGACCTACATCAAAATAGGAAATAGTCCCTTGTTTTTTAGGCATAGGATCCTTTACATTCTTGGAACATTTTGACCATCATGTGCTCTTTATTTTGTGGTCCTTAACTGTTGGAAGTTGAATTAACACATTTCAAAACTCCTCCTTAGGCTCCAACTATCCAAAACCATTTTCAAACTGTTCAAATGAGCTGCAACACACTATGCTATGAAAACACAGTAGTTTCGTAGTGTCTTTCATAGCGCTGCCTTTTAACCCTTTTTTATTCAAATTTTTGACTTCTTTCCTCCAAAATTGTCCTAATTTCCTTTTAATACATCCTCCTTAGCAATTTCAGTTGTTGATTCATTCTCTTACCATTCAAAATTTTATAAAAAAGAGCAATAAAAGCTGCTACAACAGTTTTGTAATGCTTTTCTCTCTTTTTTCACTGTCTGCACTACGAAACTGCTGAGTGAGTAGTTTAGTCAAAAATTTTCCAAAGTGTAAATTGTAAATGTGCCAAAAAATCAAAATAAATCTGATTCATCATTCAAAAACCATATCAACTGAAAAACACAGTCATTCCAGCCTTCATGAGGTCCCTTCTTCAATTTCAGTTGATTTAGCTATTGACTCTTCAATGACTGTTATTTTAATACCTCTTCTCTTTAACTCATCTTGAATCAATTTCAGTTGTTGCTCCAAGTCCTCCACTTGATCTTTAAGTCTTCTATTATTATCTCTCAAGTGAGTATTTATTCCTCTGAAAAACTTGGCTTCCTTTATTGTTGGGACTATCCATTTGAAAAACTGCTCTGCACTACTTGGAGTTTCAGAAATAGAACCAGTTCGACCTTCCCACAATGCCTTCATTCTTTTAAAATCTACTTTCAAAACATTGTGCCTTCTAGGCCTCTTTCTCATCACAACATTTTCTTGGTTTTCCAAGCTCAATTTTTCCTCAAGATGTTGAAACTTTGTCATTTATTCTTTTCCCCTCTTCGTTCTGCTGGCCATATGCTTCACTGTACGTGATGAAAGATCAACAACTTGTTCAGGAGCTTTAGCTGTCTCAATAGATTTTTAAACTTCCTTGCTACCTTCCTTGAGTTTCTTAGCATGCCTGATTAGGCTTTCCTGCTTGAAAGATGAAAGCTACATCCCCCCCCTCAAACTCAAGCTTCTTTGCAGACATAGCCCTTTTCTGTTTATGCTCATCTTCCCCAATGAACTCAGCTTGAACAATGGGTGTCTCCTTGATGTCAATAGAATGAAGGATGTCATCTAAATTTCCATTTTTTATTGGGTTGTCCTCTGTAGAAATTGTCTTTCCTTTTAATGCCACTGCTTGGCTTCTTGTTACTCTTTTGATTTCCTACTTGCTGACAGCTTGTTTTTTTTTTTCCTCTTTGACAATCTTTGACCTCTATTTTGTAGATGATGGAGTTGGTGTATCAAGCATTTTTGTTTGCTTTTCCCTTTTCTCAATTTGTTTCCTTGGCTTCAGTTTTGGAAATTATTTTGGTTTTGCAACCATAAGTTGACTAGGCTTTGCTGCTAGTGGTGATGGAACTCCTTTATTTTTAGGGTTTCTTGCAGGAGTTAGGGTTTCCAACTCGAAACCATTTATAAAAAATAAATATTACAAATCCCTGCCTATTTTCTGAAGTTCATCTAAAATCAATAACTTCATTAAACCATGATGAAACAAGGATGTTTCACTACCTTAGGATTTTTCTTGTACCTTATTAGCCATTTTTGCAAGACTCTTGTGTAGATAAAAAGGAAAATCAAGTGAAATTTTACCAGTGAAAGGCGGAAGCAACTTGAAATGATATGTGTAAACCTTATGATATCTGCCTTCACATGTAAAATACTTCTGAATGTTGAGTAGCAGCTTTGAATAAGTGTCTTTGATGTAGTTCCTAGGGATAGTGTTATTAAGCTCCATGTCTGCATACTCAGGCTTCATGAACTCTTTACATTTCTCCATATCAAATTTTAAACCTTTGAACCAAGTTTCTTGACCTCTTGTTATCTCTGTAATAGCAGCAATGACCTCTGGTGTAATTGACATACTTAGCATCCCAACCTTAGTAGTTGTTCCATTGAAGTTCATGGAAAATTCCTTTGGTACCTGTATGTGACAGCCCTAGAATTTTTCACAAAACCGAAGGAAAACTACTCTTCTGAACACTTCCATCACTGCTGGATCTTCAATTATTTCCTTCATGTCTTCAGGTTCATACCTTAAGTAGTGTCCCCCTTTGTGAAATTTCTTTTCCTCTGCCATGATTTTCAGAAAACCTATCAGCCTCGCTTGAATATATAAAACCAACAACCTTGCTTGATAAATTTTATATCAGCCTCACTTGAATAGGGATGTAGAAAAAATTTGTATGAAACAACCACAGGTTTGGCTTGACAATTCAGAGCTCAGACATTTTGAATGGAGGCAAAAGGAAACGAGAATGATCAATTAGGAAATATTTTGAAATTTAAAATGTCATCTCATAACTGAATGATGCCTCATTCATAACCTATAATGACAATGATGACTGCAAACATGGACGTGTACATCTAATCTCATCATTACTTGACTCATCATACCACTAACCTACCATTTCCCAATGGTTTCTAACACTTTTCAACTCAAATGACAAGAAAGTTATAAAACCATGCTTTCGTAGTGCCTGCAGTGTAATTTTACATGTTTGTGCTATGAAACTATTAGCGCTTTCGTAGCGCAAATTGAATTTTTTCAATGGATGGCGCTACAAAAACAAGGTTTCTTGGCTAATTGAACAGTTTTGACATGAAACTTTAGGAAATGACCCACAAATGAAAATGATGGATATTTGACATGAAGGGAATTTTAAAGAAGACTTTATTTGAACCTAAGGATGGATTTTGAAATATAAAAATCTAACCTACGCTTGATCAAATCCTAAACTACTTCTAAACTCAATTTTGAATCATGATCAAAGACACTTTACACAATGATGTTAAAAAAAAATAATTTTTTTTTGGGTGACAACATCAGCTTAAACCAAATCACAATAAACCAACATATCTTAGCATAAATCAAGGAGGATATATCATCTGAAAGATCAAGAAATCAGCATAATACATGTAAAAACATAATCATAACAACATATATACTTAAATACATGGTATATCAATGCATAAACATTATTCTAGTTAGAGTCTAGTCATCAATGCACGATCACATCTGCTACACACCATGACTTCATGCATGACAACTTCAACCATACCAATGAAAAATTGACCGCATGTAAACGCCTTACATGTATAACCAGTCATATGCTCATGAAAACACATTTACAACAACATCATCATCCCTTACATGGAGACATCAATGTTAAAGATTGTAACTAGTTTCAGTCTTCATAAATTGTATTTGATTCAATATTATTATATTTTCCAAAAGAATAAAGAAAATAAATTTATATTATTATTATGACTGATTAAAGCATGGGTTTCATTCTTGTGTCATATTATTTTAGGTCAAATTCCCCATTATGGACTTCTAGGATTTATTTTGAGTTTATAAAGTCATTAAGAATTTAAATTGACCCACACTAGGCTTTTGAATCATGTAATTAGGTTAAGTATTGAGTCAAATATGATTTATGGAGCTTCCACATCAAGTTGGCCTTCAAGTGATCAATTTGACCTCAAGTCTAGTAATTTTAACCCATCAGAATCCTATAAATATAGGGAGATATAATTCATTTGGAGACATCTCTCTTACATAGATAAATTCGATATCACCTGTTGCATCAAGAAAAAGTGTGAAGTGAAGGGAGCGGTCAATTGGAGTGTGGTTTTAGGAAAGATAAAGGATTGGAAGAAAATCAAAATTTTGGTGTTACTATCTCTCTCTCATGTGCTATAGTTTGGAATATCAAAGTCCCTCATTATTTTTTTGCTTCAGTTGTTGCGAGTTTTTGCTACCAAGAGAAGAATAGGTCGAAGTTGATTTTCCTAGATGGTGCCACCTTGAGAAGTTGTATTGGGTCAAAATCAAACTCCTAGAATAAATATTGAAGTCTTTCCTCCAAGATCAAAGTTCCAGAAGCAAGGTTGAAGTTCCAAGGTCAAAGAAACTACTGCATTGTGCTACTATTATTGTTTCTTCATCCAAAATGAGGAAAGATCAAAAGGAAGTTTGAATTGGTGTGGAGGAAGTACGAGTCAAGGTATATAGTATCAAGATTACTATTGAAGGAAGAATTACTGACTGGGTTTTCCTCAAGAGTGGGGTTTTTCCCTGGCTGTTGGCCTACATATGTTGTCATTGATCTATGTGCTTTTTCTTTGAAATTTGATTGATGAACTAATAATAAAGAAGATAAGAATAAAATAATAAGAACTAAAGAATATCACAAGTAAATAATAAATAATAAGAGAATATTTCTTCCTTTCTAATTCTCTAATATGGGATCAGAGTTTTTGTGGAGGAATAAGGAAAAGAAAATATCAATAATTTGATCAAGGAGACATAAGAAGTTCACTAGAGGAAACTCTTTAAGGAAATAAGTATTCATTACCTTCAAGGAAGATTCCTAACACTATCAAGGGAGAGAACAAGTTGAATGAGCTTCAAATTGTAGATCTTGGAAAAATAGGATTGACCTCATCCTTGAAAAGATCAAGGTCTTAGATTTGGTAAAGGGAAAAGTAAAGAAGCCCACAGAAAACTCAAGTGATGCAGATAAGGTAAAATTCAGAGAATTGGAATTAGTAGCTATGAATTTGATGGTTGAAGGCATAAAGTAAAATATTTTCTCCTTCATATCAAACATCAATCATGCTCAGGAAATGTATGAAGCCCTGTCAAAACTATTTACTATCAAGAACATTGGAAAAATGGCTAGCTTGAAAAATGAACTAAGGAATACTAAGATGACCAAGTAGGATATTGTATCCAATTTCTTTGTGAATATAGAAATAATAACATATGACCTTCTTGCCATTGATGAAATGGTGATAGATAAAGACCTTTTGATCACAGCCATGCTAGGGCTACCACCTATTTGGAGTGTATTTTCTTCAGGTCTCAACAACTAGAAAGAAACTCCCACTTTTGAGGAATTATGGACAACCTGCAGTCAAGAAGAAATGAGAATCTAAATGATAGCCAAAATTGAAGCAGTATTAAATAATTATGTTTCTTATCACAAGGGAAAATTCAAGAAGAAAGGGCCAAGGAAGAAGGTTGATATGCCCGAGATTGAATGCTATCATTGTCACAAAATGGGGCACAATGGAAGTGAGTGTCCCGCCAATCCTAGAAACAAGAAAATAGATAGAGATCATGCAAATGTGGCTGAAGAAGTATCCTCTCCCAAGAGATCATTACCCACAAAAAATGACATAAGGAACTTATATTACTAATCCATTTGTTCCAAACTTTAAATATTTCATTTGTATATTTTATGTTTATTTATAGGTTTAACATATTTTTGGAAAGACATTTTTCTTGTTTTATAAGTTTATAGCTTTCCCTCAAAGATTTGGAGGGAGACCACCACAAATACTCAAGATAAGTATCTCATTCCCTCTCAATTTAGTTTCATTTACTGATTTAAAGTTTTGATTATATTAAATACTAATCACCTGTCTACCTTTATTTCCTTGTCTAGGAATTAACCTGCTAAATGCTCAGGAATCATGGAAGAAGGCCTCAAGGATTAATAAATAAGCCTTGACTAGACAAAGAATTGTAATCAAAAAGGTTTTTCAGAGAATCAAAGGTATGTCTTGGATTATAAAGTCTTGTTATTCTCTTTGGTATATCCATTTTACAATACTAACTGCTGTTATGTGTAGCTCTCCTAAATCTTAAAGTATTCTTGTTTGGGATGATTCATCATCTGATGAATCTACCCACCTTATACATATATTATTGTTTGCATTAAAAGAACCCTAAAATGTTCTTTGGAAAACCCTAACCTAAGGGTATGTTGATAATGTGTGAAACCCTAAACCTACTTAAGGTTATTAATGGAGAAATTTATGTATTGACTAATATATTGTTGATGCCATGTTTGGGATTTTGATACAATGATGAAAACACTAACTTATTAGGGTTGAAATGATGTTGTTTGAAATATAAAACCTTTGAAGTTTTGATATAATTAGGGTTTTCTTTTACATTAACCAAAAACTTAGGTTTTGGTTAGGTCTACAAGCAAAATCCTTGCTATGAAAAGTCCTAGGAATGAAACCCTAGGTATATATCTCTTTGATTGAATCCCTAGCTTAGTCTAGGTCGATGCATGTGTTATATATTATATATTGTATAATCATATGCTATTCTTATGCATAATGGTAGTCTCCTAGAAATATGTGTTGACCAAATCTATAATGGTCATAAGTTGTAGGGTTTCGAATCAAGCTATAGTCAAAGTTTGAAGTTATAGGATGATTATTGGAAAGTCTAGGGTTTACAACTAAACCCTAGTAGTGGTTAAATTCTCTAGTATGTGTATTCATTTGAATATATATAATTTTTGTTGAGAATTTACAAATGGAAAATCTAGGGTTTACAAAAAACCCTAATAGAAGTTATTTAAGATGTGTTTGTTTTAAATCTAGGGTCTACATCAAACCCTAGTAGAAGTTATTCATGTTCTGATTTCTTTGATTGATTAAAATATAGGGTTCGGATAAAACCCTAGTGGAAAGTCTATCATATGGATTTTGAAAGTTATCAGATACCTTTATTTTTATTTTTACTTATTTCTAGGGATTGTTATATGATAAAACTAATCTCCTATCATCTTGATTGAATTGATGATGTGATTAAGGGTTTGTATCAAACCTGGGCTAGAATTTAAAGTATTTAAGTATAGTCTCTTGTTGATTCTGTAAAGTCTAAATTTTTCCGCTACTACAAGATTTCATTATGACTAACTTCATACTTCTATAATATTTGGTTGTACTTTCTATATAAATTGTGCAGGTGCATCATATTCAAGTTGAAGTCCATAAGAGAAGTTAATATTATCAGTATGATGAGAAGGATGGAAGCCATGAAAGGAGGGAGGGAACAACTTACTTTTTATTGGAGAATGCATTATGGAAGATATGTTGCTACATGCGAAGTAGGAAGAGGAATATTTTTTCAAATATTCAACTGATATTCCTACTAATATTAGTAGAAGGGAAACATCAAAACCTTGAAAGTTTTCTTTGATTATATATTTGAAATTGTATTGATTATTGGGGTTGTGTTTGTACAGGTGAATCTCTAGAAGGATTTGATAGCATGTTGGTTAGCAATCAGTTTGATTGAGAGAGATTGGTTATCCTTGATTTGTTGGATCAAGGTGTGTTGAGGTTTCGTGAGTGAAGCATTTCCTGGAAATACATCAGGCCTACACTTTATGTTGATGTTTGGTAGGGAGGGTGGCATCGGGTGGATGTGCACCCAGTTCCTTGGGTCGATGGTTAGAAATTAAGTCTGATGGTACCTGTAGATGCTGAAATATATATTCCATATTAGTCCCACTTAGATAGATTTCCTTGGTCAAGAATCTATTCCATGGCATTGTGGTGCCTAAACTTTTGAGTGACCAATGGATATATTTCCATGGTCAGGAATATAGTCCATGGCATTAAAGTTCCCAAAAATTCTTCATAATTCACATAGTTGAGATATTCTTTGTAATATTGTATTATGAATACCTCCCTAGTTAAGAGGGATTTTTGAAGATTGTAACTAGGTTTGGTCTTCATAAATTGTACTTGACTCAAAATTTATTTTACTTGTAAAAAGAAAAAAGAAAATTTTTTTATATTATTATTGAATGAATTATAAAAGCATGGGTTTCATGCTTGGTTCATATTATTTTAGGTCAAAGTCCCCATTGTGTACTTCTAGTATGTATTCTGAGTTTATAAATTCATTACAGGTCTAAATTGACCCATATTGGGATTTTGAATAATGTAATTAGGTCAAATATTGAGTCAAATATGATTTATGGAGCCTCCACACCAAGTCAACCTTCAAGTGATCAAGTCGCCCTCGTGTCTAGTAATTCAAACCCATCAGAAGCCTATAAATACAAGGAGATTGAATTCATTTGGAGACATCTCTCTCACACACAAAAATTCGATGTCATCTACTACATCAAGAAAATGTGCGAAGTGAAGGAAGGGGTCAATTGGAGTGTGGTTTTGGGAAAGCTAAAGGATTGGAAGAAAATTGAAAGTATGGTATTAGTCTCACTCTCTTACGTGATATAATTTGGAAGATCAAAGTCCCCCATTATTTTGTTGCTTTAGTTACTTCTCTTTTTTGCTGCCAAGAGAAGAATAGGTCGAAGTTAATTGTTTTGGATGATACCACCTTGAGAAGTTGTATTGGGTCAAAATAGAACTCCTAGAAGCAAGATCGAAGTTCCAAAAGCAAGTTCAAAGTTCCAAGGTCAAAGAAACTATTGCATAGTGCTGCTACCATTCATGTTGTTGCCAGATTGAGTATAGATCAAAATGAAGGATGAATTAGTGTGGATGAAGTCTGAGTCATGGTCTAGAGTCTCAAGATTACTATTGAAGGAAGAATTACTAACTAGGTTTTCCCCGAAAGTGGGGTTTTTCTCTGGATTCTAGCCTACATCTAGTGTCCTTGATCTATGTGCTGTTTATTTGATATTTTCTTAATGAACTAAGAAGATAAGAAGAACATAATAAGAAATAAATAATATCATAAGTAAATAATCAAGAATAAGAGAATATTTCTAGCTTTCTGATTATTTGACAATCACTACCACTAGGACCAACACCATGCGAATGAAACCAGTACATAGACCATAACATGAGGAGCACATACACGACTGACATGAGTACATGATGATTAAAATATTGACAACATCAAAATTTTCCCAAGGAGAGTGAAACCACGTTCTGATATGACCT
The DNA here is from genome assembly GCA_034641835.2 of Pinus albicaulis. Taxonomy (NCBI): domain Eukaryota; kingdom Viridiplantae; phylum Streptophyta; class Pinopsida; order Pinales; family Pinaceae; genus Pinus; species Pinus albicaulis. Next base: position 1,579,395,650 of record CM076578.1, read on the forward strand.
ATAACGTCCACCTCCCCTCACATTTACCCAAGTAACCACCCAACTGGCGTAAACATGAAATGAGGGTCAATTAAGATAGACTCAAACTCCTTGGTGTCTTTAAGGAAGTGGAATCGAAGTGGAAAAACGATAACACATACCTATACGACATTTTATGGGACCCCTAGAGGCTATCACAATCATCCACTTGAATTTTCCCTGGGTCCCACTAAAATTTTATGAAGAATACCCATAGATGCTCCCACAAGCCTACATGCATGTGTCTCGGAGGCTCTGGATGCACCCGCAAGCCTACATGCTTGCGTCCAGAGACTAAATTTCCCAAATATGTGCCTACATCTACGAGATTTAAAGCACTTTTCAAGCCCGTAATTTTGGCTTCTTCTGAGAACTCGTTGTGACTTCCATATTCCATTAAACACATGATGACAAGACTAATAAACCAAAAACTAACTCCAGGACTAGGCATGACCATATGAAAGTTGTAGGTCTAGGATACAAGATGGAGAATGAATGTCTAAAAACTCTTATCAAACATTAGTAGAAGGATCATCACCCTCTTCCTTGAACAATTATGACATCAGTTAGGCCTTTCATCCATAATATTAACAATTATAAGTAAATACATGAAATAACCATGACATTAAGTAGTCATTTAAACATACTTATATCAAGCATAAAACCATGGAAATAATAGTGAGATAACATCCATTAAATCCACATATTAATAAGTGAAAAAGTGAGAGAACTTAGCTTCCATTAAACATAGGCAAATACCGACTAAATTCGAGACTTCCACGTACCATCCAACCATAGACATGGTTGAGCCAAATATCTCTTCAGTCAGTCACCCATGTGCCATATTCCAAGCATGAATGTGGGATCTCATGGATAAACCAATCAAAAAACAACCAAGGGAATCCATAGGCTAAACCACCTCCACCCTCACCATTTCATTATCACAACGAAACTAGTGCTTAGATAACAACCGAACCAAACTTGGAATGTCATCCATAATACATCAACATCCTTGAGGAATTTTTCATCCCTTTTCTCTCATACTTTACCACAATCCAATCCTGGATCACTAGGCCCTAAACCGAGAAACCTCCCTTGGGCTTTATTGTTTATCCGGCCAAAATCGGTCAAGGGATTCCTAGGACTTTGGGAATGAAAACTTCAAGGAAAATACCATCTAGTGGATGTTTTTGAGGAATCCCTTATAAAAATAGCCCAAATATCCATTTGTAGCGGAGGTCAGTGGAGGAGGTTGGCGGGTGGATATTTTTGCAGATGTTTTTTTTTGCAGTGTGCTTATAATCCTAACATGCATCAGTGAACTTGATATATATGTGACACACCGGTGCATAGTAGAGGCTAAATAAGAATTGCAAAGTTATTTTTAAGTACTACGAAAACAACGGTGCACTTCATACATACAACACAACGGTGCATTTTATCTAAAGCGCACCAGTGCGTACTATCAAATGACACACCGAGACACTCAACATTTCGATGTTATTTACTAATGACAACGACCTGGTGCTATTTATGTACAACGATGCACCGAAATGGTTTTTTTATTCAAAGGAAGAACTGTGCACTCCATACAAACTAGCCTTGTGCGTCTTAGTAGTCCAACACGCCATAAATAAGTGTGGTGTGCCTTTGATACAACCGCTCGATGTGTCTCATAATCAAGCACATTGAAAAAGGGTTAATTTAAAAAAAATATTGGTCATAAAAAAATCAATTTTACTTGTTACAGTGTCGTAGAGCTCTCAAGCACTCGTGTGACTTTTCCTTCTCTGAGGTGCCCTACCATCGGTGCTCCCATTTCTTGCATTGCTTCTGTCCATTGCTCACTGTGTGGACTTCGAATTTTGCAAAGCGGTGGGAAAATTTGGTTTTTAGGATTTTGTTGTAAATATTCCTCCTCGACGCACAAATGTGCAGGTAATCTACTTGTTTCTCACCAACTTAAGATTTTAGCAGATTAATTTTTAAAATTGAGCTAAAATTCACCATTTTTTTGAAAAAAACAAAAAAACTTGTGTGGTGCATTCGAGTCATTCAGCTCGCACCGTTCCCAGTGCTCCATGTAAATTTACAGGTCGCGCTGCGAATGGTGTTAACAGAAACTACACCGAGTGGTTAATGTGACAGCTTGGTGCGGTACCAAGAGAAATTTCACCGCAATAAAAATAAAATATTGCGGTGCGTGTCGGTTTCCTACCACACCGAAAATTTAATTTTTTTCTTAAATTAACAATTTATTTACTGCGATGTGTTAGTTTACCACGACACACCGCAATATTTTATTTATGGTGGTGTGTTGGTCAAACACACTGCACTAGGGTAGTGTGTGTTTGGTACGACATCGCCAGTGGTAAAATATTGCAAACTGGTGGTGCGTTGCGCTATAACAAGCGCCCTGGGGCAGATATTTTTTTCAACACACCACCTATAATATTTATTTAAGTAAAAAATTTTGTTGTCGCAGTGCATGAGGTGTTGTAATGAGCACCATGGATGGTGTGTGATATAAATGTATGCATCGTTGGCGGTGTGTGACTATTTTTTGTGGCACACCGAATATTTTTTTTGTTTTTTTCGGTAAAAGTTATATTTATATATTTGTAAATACATTTGTCATTTAATAAAACAAATCGGTTTTATGTATGAGGGAGGCTGATGTATTTAATATGTGAATCATTCAGTGACGTAAATGGAGAGAGGAAAGACAAAAACAAGAGTAGAGGGATGAAAATTATAACATGATACAAAAATGGGAGGCAAGGGAGAAGGAGACACTTTCGTACCCTCACCCTATTACACCACCCACCCAGTTTCTCTTAAGGGAGGTAGGCCTCCTTAAGTTCTACGAGGAGGCTACATCCCTGAAGGGGCATAATAGGTTATTAGGATAGTTGATCTACAGATGGGATGCCCACTGAAAAGCATTCTGTGTTGGTCCTGACCAGTGGTACCAACCCACTGAGGAGGACATTTATTTTATTACTAGCCTATCTAGGAGAGGGGAGGTTTTTTTCTAGTTCCCTGATGTCCCCGTCGATTTGCAACAGGGATTTAGTTGGTATACTCTTAGAGATACATTAGGGATGATATAATTTATCCTGCAGATTTTCAAGTGTCTGGCAGACAACTTTGGATTGCTTCTTTTGGTTCAGAGGAGGTTAGGTGACTCTCACTATTACTAACCACCATTGCACATTGTACCAGTGACGGGAAACACATTAGTTTCTGTAATGTTCCAAATTGGGAACTCCTCATTAATCTAGCAAATCATATTCCCTTTTTTTTTAGAAACATTAACAATCAACAACTAAAATATTCCAGAGATTGACTGTAGGGGCATTTACTGGGTATGTCACCTTTACAAGAAAAGATGAGACCCATAGGCTAGCTAGCCCACTAGCAGACTCTGTCTATAGAACTATGTTAAGAGCTAATATTTCCAAGAGGGGATCTAATATAAACTCTTGGATCCCTTAGATATGATAATCTAAAACCAAATTCCAAGAGGATATCAGAAGAAAATCAGACTAGGTGGGTTAAACAGTTCTCCCACACCTAGTTTCCTTGAAAACTGTCGAAATAAGGGACTGCAGCAATCTGGAAACTGTATAATGGTCTTTCACTGATGAATAAGGTTTAAAAAATATGAAATAGATAGAAATACATTTCTTTAGCTACAACAATGATTTATACAACGTTTTATGAACCAAGGGTTGGGGAAAAGTGAGGATTTAGGCCCTAAAACGAGTATAATCAGATATATGCGTAAAAATAAGGTGGGAAAGTGGTTGGATATGATAGTTAGGGTTAATAGGGACTCCCATGTCGAATTTCAGCCAAAAAAAAAATAAAAAATAAATAAATAAATAAATAAATAAAATAAAATAAAACAAAATAAAAAATTGCTATGTTAAATAGTTCCTCCTTCCCGACTAGTCAAGAAAAACACCCAATCCCCATGACTTTGAATATGCAGAATTTATTGAAGCTCAGGAAAAATGATTTTCTGAAGCTATTAGTTGTAATATGACACAATCATCATCAAATCAGCTTGGGTTCATATCTTAAGAAAAATATGTAAGAAAAACAGAGGTTTACATGAAATAACCCTCAAGATTGAGGTGCTGCAACATAGGAGAAAGACTGCAGACTATATCAGCATTATTTTTCAGGGGTTTCGGCTGCTGTAAGTGAAAACTCAGATCTATGAAAGATCTATGGCTGAAACATCAGATCCATACCAGATCTGGAAACTACTCAACCTCCTCTGTCTGATCCCCTTGGGATTTCATCAAAATAATGCATGTACAAGAGTAGATCTAAACTTTAAAGCTACAGAACTACATAAAACTTAGAATTTCTAAAGATGACTTTTATTATACATGAAATCAGATCTGAAATATCTTATAACAATAGCTACTTGAAAGAATTACAAAGTGAGAGGCAAGCCTCAATCACTTGAGAGTAGATTTGCACAAAACTGGAATAAAATTTAAACCCCAATGCAAAAAATGTAGTTCATGGAAGGGACTACGTTGTAGCTTAATGGAAATGAAGTAAAAACTATAAAATACAGATATGAATACAAAATGGGAGAGAGATCCTCTTCCAGGTGGTCACAAGACACCCTCCCCGAGAGAAATCTTCTCCAAAACAACTAGATCTCTGCAGATATATACTACCACTTGCTGCAACTCAAGCATCTGCAAAATCCTCAACAGGACTAGCACTGCTAATAGATGAAGCTTGGCCAAAATGCTGAATAATGGCTCATTTCAGTGCATTCTTCTCCATGAGCTACTCAAGGAAGGAGGGAGGATTCCTAAACAGGAAATCCTCTTCCCTTGGGCTAAACAGCCAAGAGAGCTAGAGTTGCTCAAGCAACCTCTATTTCGAAAATCCTTCAACAACCTCTACATGAGCCCTCTCCTCCTTTTTATAACTTGACGGGGTGCACAAACCCTAAACCACTTCAATGGACTTAGCCCCTTTCACATTGGATCCCTCTTCTAAAACTGCGCTGGTTCTCCATGGTGGTCCAATCTCTGTTCACACACAAGTGGATTTTGTTACAAAAGGCCCAGATTTATCCCTTTTCACATTGGGCATGTATTTATTCTTTGATTTAAGGAGTTTTTCTTGTCCTCCTTTACATTTTATTCATCAATCATGAAATAAAAAAATGAACAAGGAAAAATTAATGTTCCAATTAGCTGAAGCTAATTTAGGAACATTACAGTTTCCCTCTTTTATTTTATGTTGATTATTTATTCCAGAGGCCACGACTTTTTGGATGGTTTGCCATTTTTTTTGCGGCAGTTTTGCATATCCTTAGATAGATATTGTTCTTAGACACGTGGGAGGTTTACCTTCCCTTTTACTTCAACGTTGTTTTGTTTATTTTTTGAGAGGCTTCCAAAGATGAGGCCTGCTTTTGTGCATCAGCCTTGTAGGCCAATGATACAGGTACGAATGCACATGTGGGGCGAGATGATTCCCAAGAGGGGCCTGTATGAGTATCTGGTCAAGATTTCTAGTGATGTGCTGGAGCTAATAGCCAGTGTGGATGATCACATGTTCGTCATGGTGTTGTGTCCTTATGCGGGTTTGAATTGGCTAGGGTTTACGAACATCCTCTTCACATAGGATGAGCCACCAGATGTTAGAGGTAATATTATTTTTTTCTTTAAATTAATACGGTTTCATTTTATTGTCTTCATTAATTAGAATAAAATTTATTCTAACACGTCATTTAACTTGTTTTATTAAAAAATTTAATGAAATTGTCTAATTATTGTTGTGTACTATATATTTTTTAGATATTGGCACATTCGTTGGCGACATGATTCCATCCCCACCGAATGATCCTATAGATGATGAGGAGATGGTGGAGGTTGCAGAGGGTGAGAGACCTCCTCAGGTGCATATAACCGCGGGCATGCGGCATAGGGTGGACATTCGATTCAGGATGAATTTGGGCGACCGACTATGTAGACTCTTGGTTGATGAGGGAGTCTGCCTTGCAATGATCAAAGAGATCCAGGCTGATCGTACTCTAACATAGCTATGGAGGGACATGCCCCACGATATGATGAGTCTTATGCGTCATATTATCAGAGCTTCTAGGCTACTGGCAGCTAGGAGGGATAGGTGCCATGGAAATGTGTGACACAACAACTCATCGGATGATCATGATCATGAGGGGAGTGATCATTCTAGTACTCCACCTGCTCCTCCTTCACCTCGCGGAGATGAGAAACCATCATCTAGTCCTGAGCAAGCATCTTCTGAGTATGCACCATCTCAGTAGACACCATCTTAGCAGGCACCTCCTGAGCAATCATGTCCATCTAAGCAAGCACCATCGACTGAGCAAGCCTCCACTAGTTATAGTATTTACGTACCACCAAATATTTGACATTTATATCCAGTTCTATCATAGTTGTATATTTTTGACATTATATATACATATTTTGTGTTCATGTCGATGTACTTAATTTACATGTTGGTGTTCATCATGATATGTATATTATTAGGTTATGTTAGATATGTTCATTTAATGTGCTTGTAGATAGATTTGTATGTTATAGTAGTTATTTTACATGAGATGTATATTTGATGTTTGTGTTATGATGATGTTATACAATGCTTGTGTTTTGTTAGATGATCGTGGTCACAATGATTAGGTGATGTTAGCGAATTTGAATGTGTACTTTAGAATATGATGTTTGTACGATAGTTATCATGATCGTGATATTTATTTTTAACATTAAATCATGATATTTATTAAAATTATAATTGTAATTGTATGTATCGTGATTATAACTGTAATTGTATGTAAAATTGTAAAATTGTAATTGTAATTGCAATTGTAATTGTATTGTGAAATTGTAAAATTGTGATTGTAAATGTATGTATTGTCATGATTCATTTTATTAAAATTGTAAAATTTGTAAATTTATAAATTGTAAATTTGTAAATTTGTAAAATTGTAAAATTGTAAATTAATTGTCAAATTTGAACCATAACTACCATAAAATTTAATCATCGTAAAATTGTAAAATGTATACCGTGCATATTGTTAAATTACCATAATTGTAAAATTGTAAATTTGTAAGGATATAAATAATTGTAAAATAATAAATCTAGAATAGTATGATTTTTTCTAACATAATAAAGTTGAAAATAATGCAAATAAATTCTTGTTTAGAATTATAATTATTTTATTACGATCTTACATACCAAAAATAATAGTATACATTAATACATTTTTTTTTTAAATTTTGAAGATATCATATATATATATATATATATATATATATATATATATATATATATATATATATATATATATATATATATATATATATATATAGGGTGAATTTATTTAAGTAATGATATAGTGAAAAACCATTTAAAGCAATCAACTAGTTGTATTCTTTTAGGAATTAACATAAAAAAAAAAAAAGAACTTGAGACAATGCATCGCTTTCAAGATTCACATAATTGAAAATTATCAAGTGAAATGATTTTAGCATTAACAGAATGCAAACCAATTAATTCAAAATACATATTATAATGTTTGGAAAAAAAGAGTCTTAGTTATAAGGTTAAGTCCTCTTCTTTATAAAAACCCACCTTAAATAGTATAAATAATGAAATAACACATGTACCATATCACTCTTTGTTCTCATCACCCTCATTATATTCCAGCTAGCTTGGCATGATAACACTATTTTTCTCAAAAATATGTTTTGATCTAGGGTCATGTCTCAATACAAACCACCAATCCCTATCCAACACATCTAGGTAAAAAAACCCTGGTTGCAGTGCTTGGGGAAAACATAAGGCTCCTTAGCTTCATCCCACATCTTTCTAGAGTTGATACATATCAGCCTGCTATCACGATCTTCCTTTACATTATTCTGATCAAAGGTGTCCCACCACTTGCACCTAAAAATAACACATTGGAAAGAAGAGAAGTCCACTTCAATGATCTCTTGTATCTTTTCGACATAACCTAACGTCCCTCGTACCAGGTTTTGATCACAGTGGCTAGCTCGACTAGATTGATCGAACTTGAATTCCACTCCACAGTCTTAAATCATGTGTCCATCATGGACACTTTCTGTGTGAATATGGTGTCCATATGCCCACACATATGGGAAAAAATGCACCTATAAAAATGTTAAAAAATCATAGTGTCATGTGTCTAATAGCCTAACTATTAAAATATATATTTTACATTTCAAATGTGCATTATTAAGTTTAAAATGTACATAAATAAATTATTACCGAGTTGTTGCATCCAATCCCTACGTTTAGCGTATCCTCTTCAGCATGCTGGTAACGATAAGTTGCACCATATTTCTCTCTAAATTGGTTAGCAACCCAACTATTGGGGCATATAATTGACATATTTTCTTTTAAATGACCAGGATAAGGCACACTTCTACCATTCAACCATCTGAATTCTTTCCTATCACTATCCCATTTCATCCTCTTTTATTCGTACAATGCGAACCAAGGTTGTGTCACTTCAGAATTCTAAAGAACGAATTTATTGATTGCTTCAATTTCTTCATTCACTGATGAAATAAAAATGACATATAATACATATGAGATCAAAATATACATTATATCTAAGTTCAACGTCAATATTTAATTTGTGTAAATTTGACAAATTATATGTCGCTTACTCTTTATCAAGCATCTTTTTCCATTCATTTGGAGAAGCTCCCCTTCTCTTTTGTCTTCATCCCTTTCATCATCCCAAATCATCGCACTTGGTATGTTGTCGATCTACTTGATGTACTCACTAAAATAATAGAAATACTCATATGATATGTACCCTCTATCATAGACCGCTTGGGTTTTTCCCTTTTTCAAAAAAAAAATTTCAATTTATTCATGTACCTCTCTTAGAATAACATCCAACGACAAGAAACCACCCCAACTAATTCAACCTCATCTACTAGGTGGATTAAAATATGAACCTACAAGTCCATGAAACTTGTCAATGGTTCCTTCTCAAAAATACAAACAATCTCAACTATCTCTTGACGCCACCGTGGAATGCTAGCCACTTGAATCTCCTTTGACGTGACCCAATGTATAAATGCAGATAATTTAGATATGGCACATCCTAGGTCTTGGGGGAAGTCATGTTTCACACACCCACGCACGAACAAAGGATAATCACACTGCAAATTTATAAACACATGCATATAAAATTAGTTATGTTTTATGATCCCATGGCCCATAAAAATTATTAATATAGAAAATAATAAAATCATTCTTTTGAAATTATACGTACTCTTAGAAGATTAAAATGGTCATGCAATTTCAACCCCGAAAAATGGTCTTCCACGGTGAAGCAGCATGATAGTGAAAACCCATATGAAGATGACACCCTCACACCCATTATAACTTCCTTTAATAAAGAAAGATCATCTTTTTTAAAAATCCACGGGACATCACCTTCTTTGAAATACCAATTAGAGGGAACAACCTCTCTTGTACTTTCTAATTGTCTTGGCCAAGTTTTGTTTTTAGTTTTTGAAGTAATAAGATCTTTCCTAATAGCCAATGTGTCACTTCTTTTAGATTATATGTGCCTCCATAATGAATATGAAACACTTTTAAATATATGCATGGGATCTAATAAGCGGGTAATCTTAGGATGCTCCCAATATGGGAGGTTATAAAAGATAGATTTCATTTTCAACCCAATGGGAAATTTCTCAGCATAGGTGTCGAAGAATTCCGGATCATCGAACATAGGCTCCCAATTTGAATCAAAAATTTCTATGAACTCCTTCTCCTTCTCGCTCTCATATGCTCCAATCCATTCAACTGGTGTCATTATTGCAAGCCTTTGGGTTCTCTCTCATTTACCATTGAAAGTGGATGTTACTCTTCTGTAAGGGTGTTATTTTGGGAGGAATACCCTAGAGCAGTCATACAATGGCTTTCGTAGGTCGTTGAACCATCTAGCTTTTAGAGGAGGTCCACAACATTTACATCCATAATACCCTTTTGTTACAAGACTTGCAAAATTATTTCATTCAATATGCATGACACGTTAAAGAATATCATGAAGACTAGAAAAATTACAATGAATTAAATTAATATACGAAAGAATATTGTTACGTATATAAACAAATCAATAAACATGTAATTTACTAGAGCAAACTCCTAAGCCTGGATAATCATGTGTCGTGTAAGCACATATGCCATACAACGTAAAACTGCTCTCTGCTGTGATGGGTCTTCATACATCGTATACATTTATTCCATCCCATAATTCCTTCAATTCATCTACCAGTGGTTGTAAGTAGATATCCATATTCTTCACTTTTGTTCTACCAGGGACTATGAGATCCAACATAAGATGTTCATTCATCACAGAAAACCATGGGGGGATATTGTTATTGATAAATACTACAAGCCAAATAGAATAGTTGGTGTTCTGGAGGGAATATGGGCTGACGCCATTCATGGATATGCTAAGTCGTAGAATCCATACTTCATCCTTGAATTTATCGGGCCATGTATCTTATATATGCTTCATGGCTATTGAATCTATTGGGATTCACATAACTCCCAACACACTTTCGTGTGAGGCATGCCATCCCTGCAACATATCTAATTCTTTTCAATGAAAGTGACTTTGAATCCTTGGGATTATAGGCATGTGCCTCAATATCTGAAGAGGAGGACCACATGATTTACCCTTCTTTTTTTTATTTATCATACCTGTCATGCCCACATTTCACAAATATCTCTTTGTTTGCATATTATCCTCCATATAGAATACAATCATTTGGACAATTTATTTTCCTCTTTACAGCTACCGAGAAAGACATTATCACTTGGAAGAAAATTATCTTTGAATAACCTATAGTTGGTGGAAAATATTAAATGTACAATGCCAATAATTATTAATGTTCATAAAATTTACTATTTGTAATTTTGATTGTGTGACAAGATTTCCCAAAATATAAGGGACTTGATGGTAAATTACCTCAAAATTTCTGAGAAACATGCATTCGACAAGCCAAAATTTGCTTTCAACTTGTACAGTAACATCATTTTCTGCAAATGGGTAGACTTTTACTAAACGCCAGGTCCAAAGAGAGGGGTGGTGGAAGCAAATTTAAGGCTTTTGAAAAAGGTATCAGTGATATGAGCATCATCCCCTAGTTGATCATCATTCTGGAATGCATCTAAAAACATTGTCTCCATGGAATTCGTATCCCTTAAGTAATCATCCATACCAACCTCTATTTGATTGCCTCCATTGCCAGCTTGTGAAGAAATACTATTGTTGTAGTCATTCCTAATTGGTGAATCTAGACGTGGTGGGAATTGAATAGGTGGTTGATTCAACCATTCTTGGTATTTTTCCACTCCGATTTTTTCTATTAATTCAGCGTTCTCTCAATTTGAAATTGTCATGGGGTGCAAACGAATATGGTAGGTAGGTCGCTCATCATCACTAGAATCCTAATAATTTAAAAAAAAATATTTGAACATGATTAGTACAATATCGATGATATCAATTAGTAAGCACATAAATGCATGATTAATTGGTTTGACGTTGAAATAATTACATTATACCAAATAATTATTACGATCATTATCCCAGGATTGTGGCTAGAAGATCACATGTTACAATTGGAAGGGTGAAGCGGCTGTCCATTTTCATCTACCAACCGCGCCTTGCAGTATGCTACTCCTGATAAGAGCTTCCGAAATTTTGGAACTGTTTGAATATTTTGTGCATTTGAACTCAATTCTGAATATGCATGAACCTGAAAATTTGTATACATTAATTTTATTCAGCTAATTGACATGGATAAAAAAAAATAGATAATCAAAATATAAATAAAATATGAAGTAATTACATCTAGAGATGGATAGGGAGAACTCTGCGATGGACTTTGATAAATATTATGGAACGAGTTGGATTTTGAAGAATTTTCCATTTGATATCATTATGATATTTTCTCCCTGCATTTGAGAAAAAACAACAATAAATTTTAGTGTACATACCTAAAAGTAATTTCGGTGCCTTAAAAAAGGATTTAGTGTTATTGGTGCTAATATATTGTTAACCGCACCAGTGAAGATTTATTACCGGACGCACCGGTGTTGTTACTTAAAAAACACACCGAAGATCGGGAAAAAAAACACAACTTTATTTTTTTGAAGTGAAAAAAAGAGAGGGTAAACTGAAAAATGAGCGGCAAATGATTTTCGAAAATCTAATTTCATAAAAAGTTCTTTAAATAGTAAAATTTATTCATTATTTCATTATTTTTGCAAAAAATTTCAGGGAGGGATTTACACAAGAGACATACCTAGAGAAAGAGAGCATTGTGGACAGGGAAAATTTTAAGGATGGAAGTTTATCTTAATGTTTAGAAACCTTGGCGAATCTTACTAGTCCCCAATATGTAAATTGTAAATTTTTTTATGCTATTTTGTAAAAATATTTATGTTTCTAATCATTTATATTATTATATATGTAATTTTGGCATTTTTTAGGGTAAAATATTTTTATACTATAAAATTTGGGCGAATTAGTTTTCAAAAAACTGGAAATTGGCAAATCTTTTTTGGGGAAAAACATGGAAAATTAGCCCACCTGCGAATATTAGCCCCTAAAATTTTCCATAACTGTGAAGCAACAAAATAATTTCGAACAACAACATTATTCAGAGAATCAGAATTTGAAACATTTGGTGATTCACACAAAAACCCTGTAGTATAGTAAAAATGTTAAATTTTACTGTAATAATTGGTTTTTTTACAGTTTCTGTTAGATTTAATACATGCATAGTAAAAATTTTAAATTTTACTATGCATTTTACTAATAAAATCATTTACAATCTCTATTCCTATTTACATTTAATTAAAATTCAGAAAAAAAATAAAAAAATCCATTCTTACGTTAAAACCTTGCTTCTTCTTGATTATGTGACTGCAAAAATTCACAATTAGGGCTTTTCATTTTAATTTATAGTATATTATATATATATATATATATATATATATATATATATATATATAGGCATATGACATCTAACCTACGGGACCACTTGCACATTCAGATCCCAATCCCCGTCGGCACTTGCATGATTTTTTAAAAAACAACTTTTGTTAATCGGTGTGCACTGTTTAATATAACGCACTGGTGCACGCTTTTAGTATAACACACTGGGTGCATATTAAAAAAAAACACTGTTTGATAAAAACAATTTTCTATTCATTTATGTTATGTTAATCGGTGCTTTGGTAATAATATAACACATCGAGTCTCCTATTGACAAAGAGAATTGTACAACGTTTCTACTGTAGTGGTGGTGCGTTTATAAGAACATATCACACCGTTATCAATGCTTCAGTTGCGAAAGTCACATCGGGCGTTTAATTTAGATAGACGCACCATTTTCTTGATTTTTTTAACCTGAAAAGTATGTGATTTATTTATAGAATATATTAATGAATGGTACAAGTTTTATATTGATAAAGAAATGTTTGGAAAGATTTCAAGTAACAAAAATATTGATAGCACATCCGGAAAAGTAAAAAAGACAATTTTTTGTAATTTTTTTACAAAAATTATTATTTTTGAACTATATGTAAGTTTAACTGATATGTATTGTTTAGTTTGTATCATGCAGAACCACAAAATGACGAAGCTCGATAAGATTCTTTCTGATCTAAGACCAAAAGAGCGTAAAATCTTAATGGAAAAATTGTAGAAGGATGAATCAGGTGAATGAAAATATACTAGCCATCCAATATGAATTTGTTTTTTGAATTTTCATTAATAATATACTTAAATATATTAGATAACATGTTTCAAAAAATCTATTAATTCAGATATATTTAATGTTCTACAAGGACCAACAACGAAGAAAATGAATATTGTTCTAAGAAAAGAAAAAAAAAATAGAACATGTAAATGAAAATGAATTTCTCATTAGCTCATCTAGAGTGGTGTTGGAGGTTAACGAAAGGGGGAAATTTTTTTACAAAAATTTGAGGGATCTAGTGGAACGAATGTATAGACGTTCTTTCCACTTACAATACAAAAATCAATCCAATGATTCCAAGAACCAAATTTTATTTAAACTACAGGAAGGGTTTCTAGAGAATTGGTCAATGAGACATGTCAAACTTTTAAATTTTTTCTAGAATTATATGTATATATTACTACAAATCAATCATTTATAAATATCAGTTTTGTTATATTTAGTTTTCATATATCAATATAAAAATTAAATAGTATATTTGTCATGTTACTTTTTCAGGAATATTATGAAAATCTCAAAGGATGAACGAGCTGATATCATAAATATGCCAGTAGGAATGTCCAAAAATGTGTACAAGGATATGGTCAAAGAAATGGACATAATTGCATAGCATGAGGAGCCATCTCAACAACAACGTGCTTAAAATGTAATATGTAATCATTGAATTTTTTATTAGGTACAATAAAAAAGAATTTAGCATTAAATATTAATTTCCAAGTATTTTCTTGCTGAAAAGAAAAGAAAATGGAGTCCATTCAGCACATAAAACAAGATGAAAAGGAAGAAAAGTGTTGATATCTAAATTTTTGAGTAATTTTTACTTCATGATAACAACTTAACTATATTTCATTTTTGTTTATTTTAAGTTGTTTTACAGAAATCATCATAGAATGTCTTCAAATAGGTGCTACCATACAAAGAAGAACTATTAGAAGAATTGATTGACATTGAGTTAAATATGGGTTGTCAGTGTATGTTGGCATATCAGAAATTAATTGTGGAATTTGTAAGTGTCTATCTTGTTTTACTTATCTCCGTCTATAATTAATATAACAAAAAATCATTTTATATTAAATCTATTATTTGTTATGGGGTATAAAACTTGTAGGAAACAAAGTATGGAACTACGCCTACAAATGAATTGTTGAAAGAATACATGAAATTTGGTTTTGAAGGAATGTGTATAGTTCACGAGTCAATTCTTGCTATGGTACATTTCTTTTTTATTTACATTGATGAATATTATTTAATATTGCAATTTTCATTATTCTCACCAATGTAGATACACTCATTACACTATTTTTATGTTTGTATATGGAACTTGAAGAAGAAGAAAAGAATCAACACAATGAACAAAACATTCCTCCAAATAACCCAAGTCATGGAAGTAGCTCGAGCAGTGACAACAGTGCCAGCGAAGAATGATGATCAATATGTTTGGATATTAAAGCAAGGCATTGTATTTTTTGAAATATTTTTCTGTGAAATCAAACATTTTGTTTAATGTAATGGACATAGTGTCCCAATTGAAAGACAAAGGGATACAAATAATTGTCCCATTTTGTATGACAAAGAGTGTCTTATATATATATATATATATATATATAAATTTATTCTGTTGCATTCTCCATTGTCACTGTGAAATGTTACACCACTGATTAAATATATGGATGATTAAATATTATAATGAAGAGATGTGAAATTTGATGATATAAAAAATTCATCCAAACATCACATTCAAATTCACTAATAAAAATTTAATTGATATGAATACTGTTATAAGATATGTGTCAACTTTTGATGAATAATGAATTTTTAAAAATAAAAATAATTGCACTGTCACAGGTCGATGCTTCTAAAAAATAGAAAATGAGCACTAGTGTGTGTGTATGATACTACGTACTGGTGTGTTTCTACGACCTATGAGCACCACACCAAATACCAATACCAATTAGAACATCTGGTGTGGTTTATTGACGACTACGACCCAGGGGGATAGGCGTTGCATGCACGGGTGAGTTTTTACACCTTAATGGCCTGTGGTGTGTACACAAACCATATGCACCAGGAGGATAGAAGATGAATGCACCGGTGCATTCGTAATTGTAACACACCGGTACCATTTGCATTAAATGTCTCGGCACTTTACAACTATAATCTGAATATACTGGTGCATGCACCTTCTATTAGCCTAGTGCATATTTGTTGGTGACACACACTAGGACATTGCTAAATGCCCCAAGGCTTCTGAATTTTTTTTTCCATCTCGGTGCTTGGTATGTTTACAGTACTTGTGTGTAAAGGTGTGAATGCACTAATGCGTTCACACATGAATCTCACACCGATAAGAAATAAATTTGTAAAAACCTATGGCCGCCCAGTTTTTTTTAGTTTTGTTGAAGTATCGTTAGAAGCTCTATCAAAACCTCCATTACCAAAAACGAATGTTGTAGATTTTTTTTTTGTTGACAATTTTGGCCAATTTTTTAACACGAAAAACCTCCTTTATAACCTCTGCTTGAGACCACCTCCACCCCGAATTCCAAAATCCATCTAGTAATTCCAAAGCTCAAAACCTAGATCAAAATACCAACACACCATGGCATATAGAAAAATGAAAGGAAAGGCTGAAAACCATTGTCAAAACCCGGTAAAACCATGCCACCGATAGTTAGAAAACCAAATACCAACATGCATAAGCCATGCATGTCCAAACCAGCTAGGAAATCACACATGAAAATGCTACCTGAAAATATTCATGATGGAACTGCTATATATTTCTCTTATTTGCTTGAACATTTATTTCCTTTCCTTTATTTGTCCTTCCTTTGCTTTCTTTCCTCCTCCTTGGAATAATGCTAAATTTCTCCAAGAAAAAACTAAGTATCCAAGAGTATGAGATAGAGATAATAATGAGAGAGCTCCAAAACTGAATTGACAAAAGGTTACACTTAAAAAAGGTACCATCTGGTCCTCAAAAGCCTTTTTATCAATTGGGCCTCTATTTTCTTCATTTTCCATTATTTTCCTTCATTTTCCTCCTCACATGCAACCTGTGACATTTTACCTTCATTTTCTCCTATTTTCCTTTATTTTCATAAATAAATGTGCCAAAAATACGTTTTTCTTCTTTAATGCCTTAGCCATTTCCTTTACCAATTTTCCTTAGTCATAAACACATATCCAGTGATGCCCACTAGGATATCTTTGCCCAACATTTAGCTTGGAATAAGTGTCCCTTAACTATGGTCTTATTTTTCCTTCATTAACTTTTATTATATGAACTTTTTCCCTGGTCTATTATAAGGAATCCTCATAGGATATTGGAAGATGTGAATCCTAAGGATTTTTTTACATAAGTGAAACTAGATGTGAGTTATTTTCATATCTTTAGTATTCCATTTTATGTCCACGTTCCCATGGAGAAGAGGACTAAGTTAGAGCCCTCATTTGAAAGGGGTGTATGTGTCAGCTACAGTGAAGTCTCAAAGGCCTATTGAGTACACATTATAGGAAAAAGGAAAGTGATATTGAGTTGGGATGTTTGATTTGATGAGGTAAGGACCCTTATGATATCTCATGAGAAAGAGCTAGCATTGGTAGAATATTGTGAGCGAGAAAATCCTAAGGCTGAATAGAGACCAACAACACTAGTAGTAGGGACACATTTTGTTGAAATTTGCAACAAGAAACAGTGAAATTGGCAACCAGAAAGGACAAAAAAATCACCCACACATTGGTGAAGTTAAACACTGGTGAGGTTACACACTGGTGAGGTTACGCACTGGTGAGGTTACACACTAGTGAGGAATGTGGGTGTCTAATTTATTTTTCCCTTAAATAGATTGGACAATAAATTGTAATTTCATCTCATAACTACTTGTATTAGTTAACTAAGTCATGGTGACTGAGTTATCTCAATAAATTCTAGTTGAGGGTATAAGATGAGGAATATAGAGTGTTTCTAATATTTTGGGGGTCTAGTTGCAGTTAATCCACTAGTGGGGTGCAGGTGTAATAAGTTAACTCAATTAATTGAGTTAAAATCAGTTTAACTAGTTCTAACTGAGCGATGAATTAGTGAAAGGTCCAGTGAATTAAATTAGATTTAATTCACAAGTATTTACCAATCCGATAACTGATTATTCACTATTAATAGCTTCATGCATGTCAGTTCTGAGGAAGACCCATTTGAGACAGAGGTTAAAGGGAACATAACTATTACTGGTATTTTCAGAGAATTTCCCATGTGAAATTATAAATCCATGAGGAAGCCATGATGTATTGCACAATCAAGGAAGGTTTATTTTCCTATTTAATAGGGGCCTAATTCTTTAGGAATTGTGTGAGCAAGGCAGGCTGAAGGAAGTTTGAGAATTGGCTATGTTTTTTTCCAATTTTGTCTAGATCAGCGAGATACAATTCACAGAGTGCTGGAGAATCTCATGAGAGATCAAGCATTGTATTGTTTCATGATTCCTTAAATTTATACAATATATGATAGTGTGGTTTTTAGTAGTTTATTTCCCCAAGAAAATCTTATGTTGTGTGATTCATTTAATTATTTCTCTTACTTGCATGTGATTGAGAGATCATGTTTTGTATTCCGCAAATATTGTAGAAGGATTCACTATCTTTTCTTAGTACATCACAAGATTAGATTGAATCCATCGATATAGAATTTACATAAATATTTATATGGTATTTGAGCTTCTATATAATTTCTACATGGTATCAGAGTGCCAGGAATCACAATAGAAGATAATAAATTGAGTTTGACTTGAAAATTTTGAAATTTTCATATTTATTCTTCAGGATCTAGCAACAGATCAAGATGTCATTAAATGGATTGAGACTCGAATATGCACTTGAGGGAAATTTGAATTATATTTCATGGAAGGACATGATGGAGTCAGTTTTGGAGGACAACGGGTTGAAGGAATTCAAAGATATTGATATTCCTAAGCTCGCAGCAGTAGATTCCCAACTTCTTGATGCATGGAGGAAGAAGGTAGCAAAGGCGATAATGATCTTGTTAGAGGGAGTTCGAGATCATATTATCTCGAGTATCCATGGAAAGGCGACTCCATATGCTATGTGGAAGGCCTTGACATATTTGTTTCAGAATAGTAGTGACCACAGGAAGTTGGCACTAAAGGACAAGCTCAGAAAGATCAAGATGGAGGAGGGTGAGATGGTACCAAAATACTTGGTGAAGTTCACTCAATGTCGAGATGAGTTTGGAAGTGTTGGTGTGAGAGTAGCACAGGATGATTTGGTGAGCCTAACACTTCTAGGCCTTCCCAAGAGCTGAAATAGTTACCAAGACTCTATGAATGGGAGGGAGAAGTTACCAGACTGGGAGAATTTGTGGTCTGACTTGGTAATATAAGAGATAAGGTAGAGCACTAGAAACGGGACCTCCAACACCAAAAAAGAAGAATATTGTGCATTAGTTAGAAAAGGAAAGAAAAACAAGGGAAATAAGTCCCAAGGCGAAGAGGGAAAGAGATAATTTTCCAAGATCAAGTATTTTCATATCATGAGCATGGGCACTATGCCTCGAATTTTCCATAGAAGAAGGCAAACAAGAAGGAGCCTTCAGTTGCAGAGGGTGAAGCGCTAGCTTCACAACTAGAGCTTGATTTTACTCTCATTGCATGCATGACCATCACTGTAATGGGATGCATGTGGTATCTAAACAACAGTGCCTCATTCCATATGACAGGGAATAGATATCTCTTCATTGACTTGGAGGAGAAGGACCTCCAGCAGAACATAGAGTTTGGAGATGACGGGAGGTATAGTGCGACCGAAATAGGTTCAATTACCTTTCAGAGGGAGTCTGGATCCCCTCTCATATTGGTAGATGTTTTGTATGTTCCAGGCCTAAGGAAGAATCGTGTCTCCATAGAAGTATTGGAAGATAGTGGTTATGATGTCATATTTAGAAAATGAAAGGTGTTCCTTCGACACATCGCCACGGGAAAGGTGAAACAAATTGATGCAAGAGTTAAGAACTTGTATGCTCTTGAGGTCGAGGATGCATGAAAAGGTTTGAGTAGCAAAGAAGTGGTTAGTTACTTGGTGGTTGAGAGGGAGAAATTATATCTCAACATTCAGCCTTAGAAGCTATCTAAGAAGGTTGTGGAGTAGCCACAATTGGAGAAGCAGAGAGGAGACCGAGTGGAAGAGTCCACTCAAGTAGATACCTCTAGGAGGGGGAAATTTTGAGCCAGATGGGTAGAGGGATTACATGCATCTATACCTCCAGGTGAGAGGTGGCGCGATGTGTAGATATAATCCCAAGAAAAAATTTGGGCAGGGTCCATTGAGATGGTGTGTCTCATGGAGCAAACTTTGCTACGAGGAGCCCACATTAAAACATTAGTAGGAAGGATCAGTCATATGAATGTAGTCAGATGTTAGGAAGACAGAAATCAGAGTGACAGATTTCAGATACTAGAGCGCAAATCAGAGTTGTCAAGAATGCAGAGGGCATGGATGTAGATGTTAGAAACAACGCAAAGAGTCCAGTAGACAGGTGCAGTAGCTAGCATCAGTCATAAGGCTCTGATGACAAATGCATTATAATAATTCAGTTATTCAGAGGCTATTTAGTTTCAAGATTTTTAGGTGCAAAAAAACACTAGAGAAGTGTTGCATGCAAAACATTCCAAAGGTACCAGATTGGGATAGATTGAATTCCTTTCTTTTTGAGAGGGAGTGTTGAATTTCCAACAAGAAATAGTGAAATTAGCAATCAGAAAGGACAAAAAAATCACCCACACATTGGTGAGGTTACACACTAGTGAGGTCACTCACTGATGAGGTTATACACTGGTGAGGAGTGTGGGTGTCTAATTTAATTTTCCCTTAAATAAATTGGACAATAAATTTTAATTTCATCTCATAACTACTTGTATCAGTTAACTAAGTCATTTATCAAGGTCCGCCAGCTATTGGATTTACCCATGATCTTTTAATTTTGTAATGTTGCTAGAATTTCATTTTAAAAGAGAATAAAAGGACACGTGCATGTTTTAAAGAAGGAAAACAAGACAACCATTAGAAACATGAAAACATGAGAACATGAGATGCTGATAACAGAGTTCACCCAGTGTGGGCTACATCTTCGAGCCCCGTGTCAAAATGGGGTAGGTCGCTTCATATAGTGTTGGAAATGGGAATATGTACATGGATGATGTTCATACAAGGATGTGCCCTCAACATGAGTGGCTTATCTCTCCATGAGACATTCTGCTACAGGAAATCTCACTCACAATGGACCTCCTATCATCATGACATAATATCACATGAAGCAAAAACAATATCCCACAACATGCATCACACAAGGATCAAGAAATCATAATACATCTAGCAAAAAAAAGAGGAACATGATCAAAATACACATACCTCAAACCCTGAAGCTAGTTGAAGAAGCGGATGCTCATCTGTTGAATGTGGCTGCACCATCGAATTGGTGGCGTTGAGGGGCATAGAATCGACTATCCACACTGAAAAATTTGACATCGTCACTCCAATCTGGAATGTGGCCAAAAATGGGAAGCTTTTCTTCTGAAACAGACATTTCCATTAGCTTCCTGTCGATGAGAGGTGTAAAATCGACATAAATTTTGTCGAAAATGGACTCCTGCAACTTGATGCCCTCAAGATTCCCTAGGGCATGGTACCACTGCCTCCATGGCTTGTGGTTCCACTTGCAAATAATAAAAAAATAATAGGTCTCGAACTCTGTGCTCTCATTTTTTGGGTGTATCTGTGACAAGGGTTGATGTAATACATGGTGGGCAGATTTTACCAAGAAATCCATCTAGCGCAATGGTAACTATAGTAATTTGTTAAGGGGATGCCGAGGGATCAAATCTCGCCTCCCCCGAAAATCTGCATATCTGTTTTTATTGGCACATATCCATTGAATTGTTTTTGGTGTTGGTTGGTGCATTGTAATTTGGTTTTAACATTTGTTGTTTGTCGGTTGGGCCACCCATGGAGCGAGCCAACCTCTGTGGCTGAGCGAGTTCAATTCCCGTCGGCCCATTGTAACATGGTGTTGTATCGTGTTTACACCATGGCTTGTTTTGGGTGGGCGAGTCCACAACCCACAATCCTGACCCAATCCCATATTCAATATGTTGTTTTGATTTATATTGATATATGATGGTTCCGTGGGGGTGGCGGGGGTCATGGCCCGCCACCCATTTTTTAATTATTTTTTTGTTATTTAATAATAAATAGTCATTTTCAATTTTTTCCAAAATAAGGGTAGATGGGAAAATTAAAGAGGCCACATTTTTTCTCGATTTCGGGAGTTGGGTTCCCTGTCAATTGACGGTGAATTTGTGGGACACTTAAACCTGGCCCACTGGCCAATTGTGACCAAAATTTTGACTTTCTCTAACTTCTCCATATGAAATCGGATTTGAGATCCATTCGCATCGTTGGAATTAGGGTGATGAGTACTTCAACCTGAACCTGGTTCAAGAGTCATGCAACCACTTTGAATTTTGACCATTTCTAAGTCCTCTTGATTTCCTGAGGGTGTCTGGAGCCTCCTAGATCAATCATGATGACTGAGTTAGCTCAAGAAATTTGAGTTGAGGGTCTAAAATGAGACATGTAGAGTGATTCTAATATAGGGGTTCCAGTTGCAGTTAACGCACTCGTGGGGTGCAGGTGTAATCAGTTAACTCAATTGATTGAGTTAAAATTCTTTTAACTAGTTCTAATTGAGTGATGAATTAGTGAGAGCAACAAGATCAAATTGAATGCATTGATATAGAATTTCTATAAATTTCTAGATGGTATCGGAGCTTCTATATAATTTATACACATTCTATGGATCTAGAGGATGAGCTGTATATTCCTTTGATCTCTACCAGGAGGATACCAATATGGGCCAAGTAGTACTTAAGAGATTTTGAGGTGCATTTGGAGGCTCCTAGCAACACTTTTAGGAAAAGCAGAAGATGGACTAGATTTTCCAATTATTTATTTTTTCTGGAAGCGTTAACAAGTCCTAGCCTTCAAATTTTGAGGAGGATGCAGATGAGCAGGTGTGGAGGGATTCCATGGTGGAGTATTATAACTCCATGATGATCAATGATGTATGGGAGATAGTTCCAAGATTGAAATAAAATTTTGTGTTCACTTCTTGATGGATCTATAAGATCAAACTTGCATTTTATGATAGTATAGATAAGCAAAAAGTGAGGTTTGTGGCAAGAGGGTACTCCCAGAAAGAGGGTGGATTACGAGTAGACATTTTCACCTATCACCATATATGTATCCATTATATTAGTTATGTCCATCGCCTTATAGATGGGGTGGAGGACATATCAAATGGATGTGAATATTTATTTTCTCAACAAGGTGATTGAGGAGGAGGTGTATATTGAGCAACCTTAGGGCTTTGAGGTGCATGGGAGAGAATATCATGTATGAAGTTTGAAGAAGGACCTTTATGGGTTGAATCAGGCTCCACACACATGGTATGCAAGGATCAATGGATATCTTCTATGTTTAGGCTTCACCAAAAGTGAGGTTGATACCAACTTGTATTATTTTCTTGTTGGGGGCAAGTCACTCATCTTGGTAATTTATGTGGAAAATATCGTCCTAACATTATCAAATAAGTTCATAGGGATGCACAAGAAGGATCTTGCTTCAAATTTCAAGATGAAGGAAATTGGCTTGATGCACTAATTTTTGAAGTTGGAGGTATGGAAACAACCATGAGATATTTTCCTTCGACAACGAAAGTATGCAATTGAGATCTTGAGGAGATTCACGATGGAGGATTGTAGGCTTATTTATACATTGATGATCACTAAATTAATGAAGCTAAGTGCTTCTAAATGCAATTGGTGGATCCCACACTATATAGGAAGCTAATAGGTTCATTGATGTATATGTTCAACACTACATCATATATATGTTTTGTTATGAACACACTCAGCTAGTTCATGGTGGATTCAAGGCAAGTTCATTGGTTGGCATGAATCAAGTGATGAGATACTTGCAAGGTGCAGTAGAACTTCGAATGGGATATGTTAGAATTAGAGGAGTGGAGTTGTAGGGTTACATGAATTTTGATTGGGTAGGGATTGTTTTGGACATAAAATCCACATCTAGATGTTGCTTTAGCTTGGGATCAACAATGATATCATCGTACAACATGAATCAACAATTAGTGGAACTTATTTTAGTAGACGTAGAGCACATGGTAGCGAATATGGTAAGTTATGAGTTAGTCTAGCTTTGCAAGTGGTTGTACGACTATTTCATTTGCAAATGTGACCAATGGTGGTTCACTATGATAATTAGAGTTGCATCAAGCTCTTTGAGAATCTTGTGTTTCATGATCAGTTGAAGCACATCGAGATAAGATATCACTTCATCAAAGACATGTTCCAGAGAGGTGTTGTGAGACTACAGTACATTTCTACATAGGACAAGGGGGAAAATATTCTCACTAAGCCTCTAGTGAAAGGGGAGTTTGTGAAGTACCTAGATAAGGTGGGGGTGGTGGAGAATCCCTTCCTTTCTAGGGGGGAGTGTTGAAGCTTGTCGTAGCTTTGAAAGGTCTTCTCCATTGGCTTGGTGTCTTAACATGTAACAGATGATTTATTACCTCATTATGTGCTTTCTTGGTGGAGTAAGTGATTTATTTCTTATTTCCTATGTCTAACTTAGGAAAAGTACAATAATTAAACTCATTTAATTATTGTGGACTATTAATTTATTTTCTAAGGATAAATAATTTAATTAAATAATTTAAACCATTGATCTCCAATATCTTCTAGAAGGGAGATTAGGTTAAGTATTTGGGCTAGATGAAGATTACTGAAAGAAACCTAGCGAATAAGTGAAAACATACAATAACATAAGAGAACAATTTTCTCTAGTGTGAGTGGATCGGTAGACTAAAGCACAAAGGAGGAGAAGTACAAGATAAATTGAGGGAGAATCCACGAGGTTGATTTTTGGAGATTGCAGGGTTGAGTTGCTAAAGCGAGGCGTAGTTACTAGGGAGGCTCAATTGCCAAGGCATAGAGGCTAATTTTCTGGTGATCAATGGGGTCGATTTGCTTCAAGTCGAATTACTTATGAGGTCAATTTCCAGGAGGAAAAATTCCTTGGGATGTGTTATTCATCAGTAATTTTCACTATCTGAAGATGACTAAATATCAGTCCTAGATTTCTAAAAACAAAATTCGTGAATATTATGAGTTTTAGAAATCTCACTGCCTTCATTATCCTTAGGATAAATTTTTCACTGTTTCATCATTCTGTCATGTCATGGTCAGCTTACCACTCCTATAAGACCCCTCATGGGCTGATGCCACTCATATTTATCCTATTTTTCCACCCATGACCTCATTACTCTTTTTTACCTTACCTCACCCCTTCACTTTCCATCTAGGATCACGAACGCCTACTCTTTCCCATGTTCACCAGATATCTTAAGCATTGATGGTCTCAAAATAACTCTATCAGCTCTTTAGATCAATCAAGTACATCAGTTTCTATAGGTTCAAATACACAAATTGGTTAAAAAGCTCTATTTTTACACTATCAAGATCCCAAGCCTAATCTCAGTCAAGGACCAAGTTAAAACCCTACCACTAGATTATTAGGTTTTCCCTAGGTTATAGGATCTTCATTCGTATTTTAACCTCAGTTCTTCTCATACTAGTTCTGATTCTAATGAAAAATAAGAGAAACACATGATTTCTCAAGAAACAATAGAGGATCTTCAAAGAAGGCTATTTGGTCAATTTCATAATTGTGCAAAAGTAACTATGATTGATATTTCTACAGGAATGTCATGAAGTAAATCAAAAAAATAAATTTACAGGGTAACTGATAAGTCTCTTAAAGGAAATCAGGGAGCACTAAGTCTAAAAGGGAATCAAGGTTTTTTAAGCCTAATTGGGTCAACAATATGCCAAACAAAATCCCACTGCAGCAAGACACACAAAAGAAGATCAAGATCTCATCTCAGCCATTTTCATTTAGTGGTTAAAGAATAGAAAACATGGTGTGAGCTCCAAGGTAAAAATGAAAGGTTTTGAAGGTACTAACACTATGTGGATGGCTAAAAGTTATCAAAGTGATTACAACATTTTCAAGGATCAGAAGGAACGGTCACTTCAAGGTTTCATAACACCTGCTAAAGTAAAAGTGCTCAAGGACAGAGGCAACTAAAATGAAATAAGCCTTTTCATTCAAAACAACATCTGCAGAAGAATAAAGTAAAGAGTATCAGTAGGATGTGGTTCAAGTTATTTTTCAAAGCCAACTGACTTTCAGTAATTAAAAAGGGGTAAAAACACGGTTTTGAGCTCAAAAGTGAAAAAAAAAAGGTGACTACAAGGTTGCTGGTTTATGTCATATTTTCAAGACCAAATAGAAAACTAAATCAGTGCTTTAGCCACCTACAGCAAAAGGTTAAATTCATCACCTGTTCACCTACAAAAAAAATGGACAAATAAATGTCAGTGAAAATTTAAAAGAGGTGACAACATTAGAAAGGTGGGTTTTATACTTGAAATTGATTTTCTAAACCTATTAAAGCCTTTCTTGCCCTTCAGAAACTCATTTTTTGTTACAAGAATCATCGAAGAGCACTCAAAGTAAATTTGTGGATTCCTGGCAAATTCAAGAAAATTTTTCCCTATGTTATGTGCCTGAAAACCCCTACTACGCTCCTGGAGATTTTCTGCCATGTTAAATGCACTGAGTGTTGCACACATGTGACCCAGTGTTGCATGTTTACTATCGTGCAGACCCGACAGCCCACTCTCGGAACCCGCATGCAACCTCGCATGACGTTGCGCGTTCAACAGTGGCTCGACAGGCCTGACAACATTTTCTTGTGGAGCAGAGGGCCCGACACTACACATTCAATAACAGCCTGACAAATCCGACAGCCTTTGCCCGACGCTACGTGCCCATGTTGCACATTCGACAGCAGCCTAACAGGCCTGTTCAGCAGCCACCCGACTGGCTCGGTGGTATGCACCTGCGCTGTGCATTTATCTAGGAGGATTTCTGCAGCAAATTAAGCCCTCAATCTGTTGAAAACTTCATCAAAGTCACCTCCAAATATTCCATAACACCTCTGAGGGGTAAGTAAAAAGGGACCTCCTCACTTTCAAGCTCTTGTCATTAAATTAGAGGAATAAACCCTAGATTTATTCATCAATTTCACAAAGAAATATTAGGGTTTTGACCTTCAAAGCAAGAGTAAAAAAGAAAAATGTCGAGGGAAACTAATAGTGGCAGTGGTGAGGGAGGCCAAGGGCTGAGAAAATAGTAGAGAAAGGGTGGAAGAGTAAATAGATTTGATCCACTTAATACCAAGGAATTGATGGTCTCAGCTCCTATGATAGTTGCATATTTCCAAGAGGTGGGTTGTTTTGACTTATGTGAAAGGGTACAACAGGTCCAAAGTCACCCTGAGTTGACCAGTCATTTTATCCTTAACCTCCATGACCATCAAGTACATCTAGTAGGGGTAAATTTTGAGCTATCTACCAATACAATTTCTATGGCCACCAAGATACCTAGTATGGGAGAAAAGTGGTTCAAGCAGGTATTGGACCTGAGCCATTATAAACCTTTCTTGAAACCTATATACCAAGCTGAATGCAAATCCATTTTTCCATTTTAACATCTACTGGAGAGATATGCACCCTTGATGAAATTCATCATGAAATATTTTACATGTGAGGGTAGGTTTTCTAGGCTTTATTCCTACCATATAAGACTAATCATGCACTTCAATAGGGCCAAGCTGTTACATTTGCCCTATTATCTTTATAGAAGTATTGATAAGATGTCTTACATTGTGCAAAAAAGACATCCTTAAAAACAAATGAAAAGTATTTTTCACCATTCTCTTATCAAAATGATTGTGTTACATCAATTAGAGCAACGGGGTATTCCATGGGAGGTGTTCATCGCCCATGAATTTTTCACAAACCAATAGCATCACCATCAGCCAAATTTACCCACATCATCTCATCCACCTCCCTCCACTCCTCCATCACCCCCCACTGACCACGACTCATCATCTGCACATGAATCCTCCCCTCAAGAAAACATTCCTTCCTCACCTTCTCCTAAATCATCAGATCAAGAAGAGGGCAGTGAAAAATAGGATGATGAAGAAGAGGCAGAGGAGATGAAGAAGAGGCAGAGGATGATGAATAGGAGGTAGAAGATGATGACAAAGAGGAAGATGATGAGGAAGAGGAAGATAATTATGAAGAGACAAATTATGAAGAGGAAGAGGAGGATGATGAAGAAGAGACAGAGGCAGATAATGAAGAAAAAGGCAGTGAGAAAAACAATGACAAAGAGACAAATAATGAAGAGGCAGATGAGGATGAATAAAATAATAATGATGAAGATACAAAGAAAAAAAATGATCAAGAAGAAGGCAGTGAACAAGCCAGTGATAAAGAGGATAGTACAGATGCATATGAGGTAGAGGACAATGAAGATGAAAATGCACAAAACAGTGAAGAAGAAAACATTAATGAAGAAATGAATAAAGACACCTGTAACAGTGACAACACAGAAAATGGTAAAGGCCATGATAATGTTTCAAACAAAAAGGAAAATGATGAAGAAGAAACCATGATAACTGACAGCCCTAATAATGATGAAAATAGTGACACTATGAACCAAAAAAGCAATGAAGAGGTTGATGACAGTGGTGAAGATCACAACAATAATGTTAGCATGGAGGAAAATGAAAGTGAGTCTCAAGAGGGCAGTCAAGAACACAATGCATAAAACATCAATGCATAGATCATTGAGGAAAAGAAAGGCAATATTGAGATCAACCATGGTGAGGGCATTCAAGTAGAAAAATTTGAGCTTTTTCCTCTCACATATCAAAGAGTAAATAGGCATGTGTTTGCTGCCTCTAAAAGGCAAGGGACCATGCCATCCACCTCAGCTCAGAATATTGAAAAAGGCAAACAAAAGGTAAAGGAAGAAGAAGAAGGTCATGAGGTTGAGAGGAAGTTTGAAATCATTCAGGTGGATAGTGATGAGGAGAATGAAGCAAGGATCTCAAACTTGCTCTTCTAGAACCAAAATTCCCTCATTGAAGACCTCCAGGAAAATTTAGATAGGGCCAAGACTGTGAATGATGCCCTTGACATGGAGAATAGGCAGCTAGGAGCAAAAATTAAAATTTATTAGGCTAGGGCGATCAAGGCCCATAAAGAAGCCCAAAGGGAATAGGTAAAGCTATAAGAGTTCATGGGCACCTATGAGGAGAGTGAGGATGAAGAAGGGAAGTCTAGGAGGAGACCTAGAACCATGGGGTTGAAGAAGGTATTGGCAAGACAAAGAGAACAAGAATCAGCCCTGGAAGAGCAACTCCCTCTAGATGAGCTATTGGCCATGGAGATAGAACATGATCGGGAGCCTTGGTTGGAAAGAGACAACATATACTTGGAGGTTAAATTGAAGAAAGAAAATCAATATCTTGATATCCAAAGGAAGATGACCAAGCATTATGCCTGGAGAAACCAAGTTGCAAGGGCTAAACTCAAGAAGGCCCAAACCAATATCCAAGCACTAAAAGAGGCAAAAGGGCAAGATAACTTTGGAATCTTGGCATAATATTCTCTACAGGTCTCTCAAAACCCATGAGGTAGACATCCACCAAATTTGGGAGAATTTTGACAAGTTTTGGTTTTTTGCTAATTTGGAGGGCCAAGGGGGTAGCACCCATGGTGATACGCTTTTTCTCAGAGCATCTTCAGGATTAAAGGCTTTCATTTTTGGATTCCTCAGCTCAATTATAGCATGATCACAAATTTTCAGGTCAATTGGAGCTATTTTGATCCTCCAAAAGGGTCAAAAACACCCTAATTTTCACCTTTCTACCTAGTTTTCAGGACATGTGCTGCGCCTTTACCAGCCTTGGAATTTTTTTCTTTTTGAACAGGTTACAGAGGTCAAATCAGAAAAATAAAGGTATTTCTGGAAATTAGACTAAACAAGCTTCCAATGAGCCCTCACAGAGCCCATTCCGACATCGGGAAGGCCTTCAAAACCTTGCTGCAATTTGACCTAGTTTTCTTGCTCTTGTGCTACGTCCTTGGCATGGAAATTCATCTTAAAACCCAGTGTTGCGCCCTTATAGAGAAAAAGTCAACAATGTATGCTTGGAAAGTTTTGGAGGCTTGGCAGAGCCCAAATGTCAATTTCTTTGCTAAAAATGCCTGAAAAGATATTTTGTGCCTTGGGCCTTGCAAGGTCTCAAGGACAAAAGTGACATTTTTTATTATCCAATGGACTTCTAGAGACTCTATTAGGTTTTCTCCTCCTTGCTTGTTAAATAGAGCATTGAGGATTCATGTTTTATGTTGGATGTTATGACTCTTGTGAGTAATACCTAGTCTTTGGAGCTTGAAGAGAAATTGGTGTTATGGAGCTTGTGAATGGCTTGTTTTGCTTATTGATGGAGAAGGCTTGCTTGCATGATCCCTAAGCTTGGTTAATGGTTATGTGCTTCTATTGAGTTACTATTTTCTTGTGTATCATTGTGTTTCATCCTTCTCTATTTCATTAGGACAAAATATTTAGACTAAGAAATTTTGTTTAGAGACACCTTAGCTCTTTTTATCCTTCATTGCTTCTATGTTTTCCTCTGCTAGGTCAGTTTATAAAATTTTTAGTTGCTCTATAAGCCCACCCAAGATTGTTTATCTTATGAATGGTTTAATACAATAGATATCATAGATTATTTATGGTTAGCCCTGCTTGTTTGAAATCACTAAAATACTATTCTTGAGGTCTCTCTTTGAAGTACCACTAATTAGGTCTGCCAAAGAGGCTATGTTTCTATCATACCCTTTGTCCATGCTTGAAGAGTTGTTTCAAAGATATTTATGGCTATGATTAAAGATGTTTAGGAGTTACCTCTTCTTTTATTAAAGCTATTTTTTTATCTTAAATCTTTTCTAACCTTGAATGTGAAATCACTAGAAGTTAAATGAGTTTCTCGCCTTCTATATTTCATTGGATTGTTTGTCTGAAATGATTATTTGCTTGAGTTGAATCAAAGAGTTATTGGTGTGCCCTATCTATTGATTACTTCTTTATGCTAAATAGTGTTGAAGTCCCTTCTTTTTTTAAGTATTTGGCACAGGATTCTTGATTGTCCTTTGCCCTACTTTGTTCACAAAATTGATGTTCATTTCATTTCACACAAACCTTTAAAATCCACTAACCATGCTATATTTTCCCTGTGATGCTCCCCGATCCATTGTTAAACCTTCCATGACGTTTTGTAGACTCCATAGCCCAATGAATTGAAAATCTCTCATTCCATCTATTCTACTTGATCATCTACCCAACCCAAACAAACAAACAAACCCCAAACTTAAAAACTAGCCTAAAATAAAACCCTAAAAACAAATAAGTTCACATCCTTTACACAAAATAGAGAGCCCTCTCTCAGTCTAGGAAGGCTAGGTCGTAGGACTCCAAAGACTGGTCTGATGTTACCCTGAGCATTTGGTTTTCCAGTCTGCTAAATCACGTGACACTAACATAATGGTGAACACGGTGGGACGTTCTGAGTAAGTTAACAACCTAGACATCCTTAAAAACTTTAGAAAGCCCTTGTCAAGTAGTATCTAGTGATTCCTCGCCACCTCATTGCCTAAAATAATGGCAATCACGGTGGGAATTTGAGGTAAAAATATCCTAGATATCCCTTAGGAACTCTCAAATCTCAATCAAACTTAGAAAACTTAAGTGTTAGCCAAGAGTAGAATCTGACTGTTTCACCATCCTAGAAAAATGATGACTCAGCTGGAGGACACTCATAGAAAACTTAGGGCTACATAAAGGAACTCAGAAAACCCCAAAAACATCCCTATATAGGTTTTTTGTCAGTTATTGGTGGTGGACCATAAATACATATCCTAAAAAAAACTAAAAACATCCACCTGGCGACTCTGCTAGCCTCCAATAGGCCTTCTAACTTTACTAGTGTTCATAGACTTCTTTAGGATTGTGTCAAATAAGCCCTGAAAAGTTTAGAATAATAGTCACACACTGTGCGAGTTTAACAAACACTTAGATAGGTTAGCCTTTCGAAAGCAGTCACAAAATTTCAGCCTCTCTACATTTTGAGTTTGAAATCTTGCTTCACAAAGGATCAGTACCAGGTCTCATCTAGACCCAAACCCTCCTACTATAGTTGATGACCAAGAAAGGATTTTGTGGCAAACTTCCAAAACTAAAGATTCAAATACTGTTAGGACCATTCATATAGCAAGTTCTGTCCCTGAACATCTTACAACCTTGCAAGATCCCCAGTTTGACTTGCACCATACAAGAAACCTTTTCAGAACCAAGTCACAAAGTAGGATTGAACAGACCGACCTTGAGCCCATAGATTTGCAATAGATTCCTAGTGGAGAAGCTTCTCCTTCCACTCCTCCTGACTTTCAACTTCTCCATCACTTTGGCTCTTTTCATCCCAAGTCTGCTCAGAATTAGTTTGTTGGTCCAAGTACTTCCACCACACCCATTCATACAACCATTGTGCGAACAACTTCATCCCATCTCACAAACCCTCCTCTTGTAAATCCCCCTTGGATTCCATTAGCTCCCATCATGGCAGCATGGTATGCCCCCCTAGTGTTACCACAACCTCTGGTACCTTTACCAAATGAATACCAATCAAGAATTCCCCACTTCACCGGAGCTAAATCTACCACTACCCAACAACATGTAGATAAAATGAATGATGCCTTTGACTACATGGAATTAGAAGAGGATACCATAAAAATGAGAATATTTTCCCAAAGCTTAGGAAGAAAAGCCAATAAATGGCTAAAAATCTTGAATCCTAACAGCATATATGATCTCCCTTCCCTTTACCAAACATTCATAAACAAGTGGGAAATTAAGAAAAACCCTCTCCATGTCCTCTCAGAATATAACAACATTAAGAGAAATATCCGAGGAAGTGTCCAAGACTATTGCACTAGGTTCAATAGTGTGTGTAATGCTCTCCCACCTCACATGAAACCCCCACAAGGCCTAGCACTAGTGAAATTTCCAGAAGGCTTTGATCTCGACATGACTTACCAATTAAGAGAGAGAGACCCTTTAAATTTAGGACAAATGCAAAGGGAAGTTGTGAGTGCAGAGGCCAACCTCATTGAAAAGAGGGCTATGATGAGATAAAAAAAGAGTGTTACCTACAAAGATGAAACTATGCCCTCAACCTCCTCATCTGATGCCAGGATTGACAGCTTAGTTAGAACAATGGAGAGAATGATGGAGAGGATAAAATTGAATGAAAGAACACCTCCTAGGGACAATCAACCAAATCCCCAAAACATAAATAGGAATTTTAACTTCAGAAGAGACCCACCCCAAATTAGACAAAGGGAAAATGACCAACAGATTAGGTCCCCTTTCCAAGATAACTATGTAGATGAAGGGGAAAGAGATACTAAACAGTCGGAAGAAAACCATGTAAACTTGATAGATTTTGATAATGAGGGTGATGTTTTTCTCACTGAAGAAGAACAAGGTTTCTTTTCCTCAAATCAAACTGAAACAAACTATGAGGATTCTCAAGACTACCAATTAGGATTTGAAAATGCCATAATGGAAGTCCATAAGAAATATGACCTTAGGAGAAAAAAGAACCAAGAAACCTACAAGAGAAACCAAACAGACACTGTTGTTAGGAAAACCCCTGAAAATACTCCTAAGAGGACAACAGACAATACCAACACCATGTTTAAGAAAACTGATCCAAACAGAGACAAAACTAGCCAACCAAGTGGTGACACAAGTTGCCCTAGTGCCTCTACTAGTGGCCCTGAGAAAACTCTTTTGTCCAAAGTCCCAAAACAGAATCAACAAATTAAACTTGTAGAAAAAATTATGACTGATAAAACTAATGTAAATATGCCCAAAACACAAGTACTTTTCAGTTTTGAAGGAGAGATTGCTAAAATCAAGAAAACCTTACCTCTCACTGAACTGATTACCCAAGATATGTACAGATCCCAAGTTTTGAAAGTTTTGAACATAGGAAATGATACTGACACTCTACACTTGACTGATGACAAACTAGAGCTATTGTTTGGACCTGAAGTAGAGGGAAAATACCAATAAGGAGCTATTCCCCCTTTCTATGTTAGCCTAAACATACATGACAAAATATTACATAATGCCATGCTGGGCTTCAGTGCCTCTCACAACCTCATGCCAAAGGTGGTGATGGAGATATTAGGCCTAGAAATAAACAAACCTTACAAGGACCTGTATTCCTTCGATTCAAGAAGAGTCAAGTGTTTGGGTCTAATCAAGGATCTATGTGTCAATTTGGCACAAATTCCTACTAAGGGTCTAGTCATGGGCATAGTAGTAGCTGACATTCCCCCCAAGTATGGCATGCTTTTATCTAGATCTTGGGGAGCTAAACTTCAGGGGAACCTTCAACTAGACATGTCATATTCTACCATCCCTTTTTTTAACCAAACAAGGAGATTATACTGAGAATCACACATGAAGTATATGGTTAGCAGCCAAGAAAGGCCAAACAACACACCTCCTTATTCCATCCATTCAGATATAGATTCATTAATTTTATGTAATGAAGAGGACATTGATGAGCAGGTAAGTGAAATTGAGACAAATCTAGACATACCACAACAGTCAAACTAGAAAATGCATGAAGAAATCAGTGGCCAAAGCTCTAGCAGCCCAAAACAACAATATGATGGCAAAGCTAAACTTAATTTTCTGCAAACTAAAGATAAAATTGCAAAACTAAAACTAAGTTTAGAATTTGAACAAGTTTTCTCAAATGAAGGACAAACATCAAAAACAGAACCATTCCATTTTGTCAATATAAAAATTCTCGAAAAATTTCATATAGTACAACTTTTTAGGAACCTGGATCAAAATAACCTTAAGGTCTTATCATACAATGATAACTCATCACCAAAAGGTTTTTTCACTTCAAAAGAGTGGTTGGATGCCAAAGATGGTGTCAAGAAGCCTAAAGTGGTACCTATTGAGGATGACATAGAAGAATACAACATAAGCAACCTAGAAAAACCCAAAATGATTTGGTTATCCAAGAATTTGTCACCTCACACAAAACAAAAATACATAAGATGGTGGAAAGAGTTGGAAGATTATTTTACATATGGTCATGAGAGCTTGAAACCTTTTGACACAAACATTTCTCCAAGTATCATCCCTTTCAAGAAAAACCAGAAATATTTGGAGCACATTGTGTCACTAGGAAAGAAAGCAAAGGGTTATAGGCTATGTGTAGACTTTAGAGGCCTGGATCAAACCCCCCTAAAAAACAAACACCTTTTTCTTAACACAATTCATATGCTGCAAGGGGTAGAAGATTCTAACAAGATGTCTTTATTTAGTAGTGTTTCAGATTACAACCAGGTGATAATACTTCCAACTAATCAGTATAAAGCCACTTTCAAAGCACCTAGGGGCATCTACATGCATGATCAAATGCCTTTTGAGTTAAGGAGTGCAAAAGCTACTTTCCAAAGGGCCATGGCTCCTGATTTGAGTTATTCCACCATGATATACATTGATGACATCATTGTCTACTTTAAAACTCATGAAGAATACCTTTTCCACCTAAAAATAATCTTCAATAGAAACAAAGTTCAGAAGCAAGAATCAATGAGAAGGTACAAAGGAAAGCATGACAAGTTTCATAATTTTTGGAAATATCATTCCATCATCCATTCAAGAAGGGATAACAATGCTTTCTTTTTACAAGATCCAGATGATAATGAGTTATTTGGAAACCCTGTCAATGACAGGATACTCAAGCACTATTTTTGTCAAGAGTCCTAGTTGAAGCTTTCATTCATTGTACATAACATTGCATGAGGAAAGGTCAGTAAATATATATATATATCTATATATATATATATATATATATATATATATATATATATATATATATATATATATATATATATTTCAAAAAACAGAAAATGGAAAAAGAGGGCAGATTTAAAGAATAGGTATAGCCCCATACCCAAAAAAAGAGTACTGCTGAAAGTGTGCAAGCCTAAATGCCACTACTTGTTAGAAAAGAGTCTTGTTCAGTCATCTAGCCTAATCATGGCTGAACATGTTTTAAATTTCTATTGTTAGGTTAGTGAAATAAGGCTTGTCAAATCATTTAATCTTGACATGTCCATAGAAATAGATTAGGAGAAAAAGATGTTGGTTCTCAATACTCAAATCTGAATCAAGGAGAAAGATAGGGATGATTAACAAATGATGAAACACAACCCTCATACTTTCTAGTTTTGTTTGTACGAAAATAATGTCTGTGTGTAGCTTGTCCCAATGCCATAGCCCATGTTGAATCAGATTGCTTAATCCTGGTTCAAATCATGTTTTCAATTTCATGTCAATAGCTTAGAGAATGAAGTCTGTCATACAACTTAATATTGATAGTCAAATAGTCTAGGTAGAGAATAAAAAGAGTTCACTAGCATAATCTAAAATTTTGGAAGTAATAAGGGTACGAGTAGTTAGTTTGTTTTGCTTTCAAAAGAAAGGGAATTTCAAGGGTTTTCCAGTCCAAGTGCACCCAAAGGAAGAAAAAATGTTAGGCAAGGTATGGTGGGTAGGTAGAGATTAGATTGAAGAAAACATGTCTTTCATATTTTGAGGTCATAGATTCAAGAGAAAGATCAGCAAATGAAAGAAGAAAAATATGCCCAATGGATGAGGCATTGGTCATCATAAACTTAGAGATTTGATATCTAAAGTTCTGGACACCTCCTGAAAAGGAGTTGCCCTCCCCAAGTGGTGCCACTGTTAGTCATCAATAATTTTTACTATTTGAATATGACTAAATATCAACCCTATATTTCTAAAAACAAAATTCGTGAATATTGTGAGTTTTAGAAATCTCACTGCCTTCATTATCCTTAGGATAATGTTTTCACTATTTTACCATTTTGTCATGTCATGGTCAGC
Source organism: Pinus albicaulis (assembly GCA_034641835.2). Classification (NCBI taxonomy): domain Eukaryota; kingdom Viridiplantae; phylum Streptophyta; class Pinopsida; order Pinales; family Pinaceae; genus Pinus; species Pinus albicaulis. The sequence continues at coordinate 1,579,432,585 of CM076578.1, forward strand.
TTACCACTCCTAGAATACCCCTCATAGGATCATGCTGCTCATATTTATTCTATTTTGCCACCCATGACCTCAGTACTTTGTTTTACCTTGCCTCACCCCTTCACTTTCCATCTAGGATCACCAACTAGCCTACTCTTTCCCATGTTCACCAGATATCTTAAGCATTGATGGTCTCAAAATACCTCTATCAGCTCTTTATATCAGTCAAGTACATCAATTTCTATAGGTTAAAATACACCAATTGGTCAAAAAGCTCTATTTTTACACTATCAAGATCCCAAGCCTAATCTCAGTCAAGGACCAAGTTAAAACCCTACCACTAGATTATTAGGTTTTCCCTAGGTTATAGGATCTTCATTGGTATTTTAACCTATGTTCTTCTCATACTAGTTCTGCTTATAATGAAAAAGAAGAGAAACACATGATTTCTCAAGAAACATCAGAGGATATTCAAATAAGGCTATTTGGTCAATTTCAAAGTTGTGCAAAAGTAACTATGATTGATATTTTTGCAGGAATGTCATGAAGTAAATCAACAAAAGAAATTGACAGGGTAACTGATAAGTCTCTAAAAGGAAAGAAGGGAGCACTAAGTCTAAAAGAGAATAAAGGTTTTTTAAGCCTAATTGGGTCAACAGTATGCCAAACAAAAGCCCAATGTAGCAAGACACACAAAAGAAGATCAAGATCTCATCTCAGCCATTTTCATTTAGTGGTTAAAGAATAAAAAACATGGTGTGAGCTCCAAGGTAAAAATGAAAGGTTTTGAAGGTACTAACACTCTGTGGATGGCTAAAAGTTATCAAAGTGATTACAAAATTTAAAAGGATCAGAAGGAAAGGTCACTTCAAGGTTTCATAACACCTGCTGAATTAAAAGTGCTCAAGTGTTAGGTAAACTTGACTCAGGATAGAGTCAAAGGATCAGAAGAAATAGGGGTAGAGCCAAGACTTCATTGTAAGGCAAGGCCTGGAGGTGAGCGGTGAAGGCTCACTTGGCCGGATTGGCCAGGGTTTTTTGGCCAATGTTTAATGAAATTTCATTGGTTGGGTTTTTCCCCGGATTTGGGGTTTTCCCAGTTAAACATTGTGTTTATGTTTATGAGTTGTTGCTGGGTTTTGTATGTGTATTATTCTCTCAGTAAATGTTTATGTTCTCTGGTAAATTCCTAACAAATGGTATTAGAGCCTTAAATTCTTTAAATTTGTCAAAGACTTCAGATTTCTTCCTCAAGAAATATATCCATGTATTCCTTGAGAAGTCATCTATGAATGAAACATAGTACACAGACTTTCCCAGTGATGGAACTGACACAGGTCCAAACACATCACTCTGCACAAGTTCTAATATCTTGTTCGCCCTCTTAGCACCAGAAGGAAAACTCACCCGATTATGCTTCCCATATACACAATTTTCACAGAAATCGAAATCCAGAGAGCAATTAGACATACCTTCTACCATACCATTTCTATGTAGTATCCGAAGGCCCTTCTCTCTAATATGTCCAAGCCTTTGATGCCATAGCATGGTCTTTTCTCCGTGAGACAATCACAGCTTTCCGCTTTTCAAGAACCACAGAATCGTTAGGGGAGGCAAGATTCAGAGATGGAAAACTCTGGGAAGAGGCCATGGTTATGAAATGGTATCCTTGTACAAAAATGAGGGCATGATTTGGAGGATTTCCTACAAGACCAAGAGTTCTTCAAGAAGGTGGGATGTCATTGGACGACATGCTAAGACTAATCCACACCCAAGAAATGGAGTTGCAGAAAGAATGAACATAACGTTGATGGAAAAGGCAAGAATCATGCTCAGTGGTACCGGGTTAGGACAAGAATTCTGGGCAGAGGCAGTGAGGACTTGTTGCAGTGGCCTTCGTGAATGGTATAGGATGAATAGCATGAATAGTAAACTTAGGCAGAAATGGTATCATCGTGATCGTTGCTGCGTGGTGGTGTCTCTATGCTTTAAAAGCAAGTGTTTTTTTTTTTTTCTGAGGTAGCTTTACTGTGAGGTCGTAGGGATTTAGGCAAGGGATCACAGGCCGTGGAGCTTAGAAGCTTTGTTAATCAGAGGTAGTGATTGGAGCTGCAAAAATATTCATTGTGTGCAGTTGATGGACAAAATTTGGATGTCGTGAGAAGAGCCAAGAATGGCTCATGGGAAGGTTAAATGTAAGCAAATAGATGCAACCATGGAAATCCATTGTGCTAGGAAAGTGTTTGACAAAATGTGTCAATCAAATTCTTTGAAGAACATCAAATGAGAGAGGATATTTGCAAGTGAATTAATTAAATTGATGAACCATGTATCTGAAGGGAATTCCTAGAGGACTGGCGGTTACAGAGGTTGGTGACCCATGTAATCCGGTAGATGGATTCTTTTTATATGGACATATTTATATAACTATGATGTCCTCTTTGAGAGACATCATGAATGAATGTAAAAGAATGAAGCACATAAAGGACACACACAAATACATATATATATATATATATATATATATATATATATATATATATATATATATATATATATATATATTGGAATTAATTTTATTACATGTAAATGGGCATACTGCTGTAAGGACTGGGATGGCATGCGTACCCCGGGGTAAATCATTGGTAAAGTATGGGTTAGACGTAGGTGATAGGGGGGATGTCAAGTTAACAATTACCTTGGGTAAAAATTTGAGGGGAATTTTTAGGTAAAATTGAATCGGGATAGAGTCAAAGTTGACTAGGGTAAATAGTAGTGGTTTTGGGGCACATGGTTTTGTGCACCCATGGTTTTAGCCCATGGTATCACATGTAATGGAGCCTATAAAAAGGCTGGGAAGACTTCATTGTAAGGCAAGGCCTGGAGGTGAGTGGTGAAGGCTCACTTGGCCGGATTGGCCAGGGTTTTTTGGCCAATGTTTAATGAAATTTCATTGGTTGGGTTTTTCCCCAGATTTTGGGTTTTCCCGGTTAAACATTGTGTTTATGTTTATGATTTGTTGCTAGGTTTTGTATGTGTATTATTCTCTCGGTAAATGTTTATGTTCTTCGGTAAATTCCTAACATCAAGGAAATAGGCCACTCAAAGGAAATAAGCCTTGTCATTCAAAACAACATTTGTAGAATAAGAAAGTAAAGAGTATCAGTAGGATGTGGGTCAAGTTATTTTTCAAAGCCAACTGACTTTCAGTGATTAAAAAAGGGTTAAAACACAATTTTGAGCTCAAAAGTGGAAAAACAAAGTTGACTACAAGGTTGCTGGTTTATGTCATATTGTCAAGACCAAAGAGAAAACTAAATCAGTGCTTTATCCACCTATAGCAAAAGGCTAAATTCATCACCGGTTCACCTACAGCAAAAAGGGATAAAGAAATGTCAATGAAAAGTTAAAAGGGGTGAGAACATTAGAATAGTGGGTTTTATACTTGAAATTAATTTTCTAAACCTATTAAAGCCTTTCTTGCCCTTCAGAAACTCATTTAATATTATAAGAATCATCAAAGAGCACTCAAAGAAAATTTGTGGATTCCTGGAAAATTCGGGCAAAATTTTCCCTGTGCTACGCTCCTGAAAACCCCTGCTACGCTCCTGCAGCTTGTCTGCCATGTGAAATGCACTTAGTGCTATGCGCTTGTGACCCAGTTCTGCGTGTTTACCGTCGTGCAAACCCGGAATCCCGTTCCTGGAACCAGCGTGTAACCTTGCCCAACGCTGCACGTTCAGTAGTGGCCCGACATGCTCGAAAATTCGTGGCTTCGAGGGGCATAAAATCGACTGTCCACACTAAAAAATCTGACATCGTCGCTGCAATCTGGAGTGTGGCCAAAAATGGGAAGATTTTCTTCTAAAAAGGACATCGCCATGGGCTTACTGTTGCTGAGAGGTGTAAAATCGACATAAATTTTTCTCGCAAATGGACTCCTGCAACTTGATGCCCTCAAGATTCCCTAGGGCATGGTACCATTGCCTCCATGGCTTGTGGTTCCACCTGAAAATAATAAGAAAATAATAGGTCTCGAACTCTGTGCTCTCCTTTTTTGGGCATATTTGCGGTGAGGGTTGATGTAATACATGGTGGGAAGATTTTTCCAAGCACTCCATCTAGCGTAATGGTAACTATAGTAATTTGTTAAGGGGAGGCCGGGGGATCAAATCCCACCTCCCCCGAAACTCCATGTATATGTTTTTATTGGCACATATCCATTGAATTGTTTTTGGTGTTGGTTAGCGCATTGTAATTTGGTTTTAACATTTTTTGTTTGCCAGTTGGGCCACCCATGGAGCGGGCTGGCCTATGTGGCTGAGCGGGTTCAGTTCTCATCGGCTCATTGTAACATGGTGTCATATCGTGTTTACACCATGGCTTGTTTTGGGTGGGCGAGTCCGCAACCCAATCCCATATTCAATATGTTGTTTTGATTTATATTGATATATGATGGTTCCATGGGGGTGGCGGGGGTCATGGCCCACCACCCCTTTTTTTATTTTTTTTGTTATTTAACAATAAATAGTTGTTTTCAAATTTTTCCAAAATAAGGGTAAATGGGAAAATTAAAGAGGCCACATTTTTTCTCGATTTCGGGAGTTGGGTTCCCTGTCGGTTGATGGTGAATTTGTGGGACACTTAAACCTAGCCCACTGCCCAACTTTGACCAAAATTTTGACTTGCTCTAACTTCTCCATACAAACTTGGATTGGAGATCCATTCACATCGTTGGAATTAGGGTGACGAGTACTTCAACCTGAACCTAGTTTGAGAGTCATCCAACCACTTTGAATTTTGACCATTTCTAAGCCCTCTTGATTTCCTGAGGGTGTCTGGAGCCTCCTGGATCAATCATGATGACTGGGTTAGCTCAAGAAATTTGAGTTGAGGGTCTAAAATGACACATGTAGAGTGATTCTAATATAGGGGGTCCAGTTGCAGTTAATGCACTAGTGGGGTGCAGGTGTAATCAGTTAACTCAATTAATTGAGTTAAAATTCTTTTAAATAGTTCTAACTGAGTGATGAATTAGTGAGAGGTCTAGTGAATTAAATTACATTTAATTCACAAGTAGTGATCAATCAGATAAGTGATGACTCACTATTAACAGATGCATGCATGTCAGTTCTAAGGAAGACCCAGTTGAGACAGAGGTTAAAAGGAACATAAATATTAGTTACATTTCTAGAGAATTTCCCATGTTCAATTATAAATCCATGAGGAAGCCATGATGGATTGCACAATCAAGGAAGGTTGAAGGAAGGTTGAGAATTGGCTATGTGTTTGTGCAATTTTGCCTATATCAATGGGAGACAATTGGCAGAGTGCTAGAGAATCTCATGAGAGATTAAGCATTGTATTGTTTCATGATTCCTTGACTTTATACAATATATGATAGTGGGTTTTTGAGCAGTTTCTTTCCCCAAGAACATCTTGTGTTGTGTGCTTGATTTATATCTTCTCTTGCATATGATTGAGTGACTGTTTTTTGTATTCCACATATATTGTAGAAGGATTCATTTTCTTGGTTTTGTACATCACAAGATCAAATTGAATGCATTGATATAGAATTTCTATAAATTTCTACATGGTATTGGAGCTTCTATATAATTTATACACATTCAATGGATCTAGAGGATGAGCTGGATATTCCTTTGATCTCTACCAGGAGGATACCAAGATGGGCCAAGTCATACTTAAGAGATTTTGAGGAGAATTTGGAGGCTTCTAGCAACCCTTTTAGGAAAAGCAGAAGACCGACTAGGTTTTCCAATTATTTATTTTTTCTAGAAGCATTAACAAGTCCTAGCCTTTAAATTTTGAGGAGGATGTAGATGAGCAGGTGTGGAAGGATTCCATGGTGGAGTAGTATAACTCCATGATGATCAATGACATATGGGACATAGTTCCAAGATTGAAATAAAAGTTTGTGGTCACTTCTTGATGGATCTATAAGATGAAACTTGCCTTTTATGATAGTATTGATGTTGAGATTCAACAAGATGATGAGCTTAGTGAAAAGAGTTTCCTTCACTAAGTGGGCTTGCAGGGTTTTTTTGGCGCAAGTCTATTTTTATAATATGTCTATTTTTAGACATGGTGATCATATTTCAAAAGTTGCAGGATGCTATTTGTGGATGGTTGATCAAGTTGGAAAAATAGATGAAATTCTATTTTTAGAATATTGGGCGAAGTCTATTTATAGATGATCGATCTAAAAATAGAAGTGTCAATTTATTAGCTCTTAATAATAATCTGACAATAAACAACAACTTATTCTCTTGGAGCACTTAATTTCAGTGCATAGATTTGGAAAATCAGTGGGCTGAAGGAATTACGCAATTCATAGGGTTTACTGGTGGTTCATGCATGGAGGACTCAGTTAGAACTGAAGTGGCAAAGTTATGACAGAGTTGCAAGAGTAGTTCATGGAGTTGTATTCAGTTTAACTCAATTAGACTCAGTTGAGCTAGTTGTATCTAGTCTAACTGAATGATACAGTAGTGAGAGTGGAGTGAATTAATTAGTTAATTAATTCACAAATAATAACTCATTAATCAACTGAAAAATACAACAATTAACTACAGTGCATGTCAGTTCCAGTGGAGACCCAGTGGAGAGATAGATGAAAGGGAAATATGGACTATCTATTGTGACTATAGTGATGCATTGATTGCACCACACACACATTCGATTTGTCAATGAGGATTGCAAAGTCAAGGCAAGATTAATTCAAATTCATTCAGAGCTATTCTTCAGCAGGGATTGTGCAGTGGAGGCAGGCTAGAAGGTGGCAAAGATCAGTGTATGGATTTGCATATTTCTTCTATTTTAGTGTGTAACGTTTGATTGTACTGAGAGCTTGATGTACTAAGCTTTGTATGAGATTTTTACATGATATCCATGATACATAATATATGATAGTTGTGGTTTTCAGCTTCAGGCTTTCCCGTTAAACAACTGCGTAATGTGCGATTGTTTTTATTTATGCTTCACATGTGTTTGTAATTAATTTTCTGCAAAAGATTAATAGTGGAATGATTTTGTATTTTGCAAGAAGTTAAATATTGTGAGATTAGGGGAATGTGGATGTATGGATGCTTAGTGTATACTAATTTATACATGGTATCAGAGCATTTTTAATTCTTGAATATTGCAATTGTGAAGAATTGTTGAGTTTGTGCTGGTGGACAATTCGAATTTTCTACAGAAGATTCTTCGTGCAGAAGTTGAGTATACATTGAAATGTCTATCAATGGGGTGCGATTGGAGTATGCCCTTGATGGGAGATATAATTACGTAGCCTAGAAGGATAGGATGGAGGCGGTGCTGGAGGATAATGGATTGAAGGAGTTCATCAATAGCGATGTTCCTAAGCCGGGATCCAGCGATGATGCAGTACTTGATGCATGGCAAAAGAAGACAAAAAAGACAAGAAGAATTATGTTGGAAGGTATGAAGGACCATATTATGTCCAGCCTTCATGGGAAAGCCACTCCATTCTTAATTTTGAAGGCTTTTATATATTTTTTCCAAAGCAGAAGCAACCAAAGGAAGTTGATGCTTAAAGACAAGCTCAGAAAAATAAAAATGGAGAAGGGCAACAATATTCCAAAATACCTCACAAAGTTTGTCCACTATAAGGATGAACTGGGAAGTGTGGGGGTTACTATTGATGATGAAGACTTAGGTGAGCTTGGCTCTCCTTGGGCTTCCGAAGAGTTGGCATAGCTACAAAGACTTTGTTAATGGACGGGAGAAACTACTGGGATGGGAGCGTTTTTTGTCAGATATTGTGCAGGAGGAGACAAGGTGAGGTGCGAGGGATGGCTCTTCATCGCAGAATGAAGATGAAGAGAATTTCACTTTGGCTGCCAAAGAAAGGAAGGGGAAGGGGAAGAAATTTCCTTCAAAATTTGAAGCTAAAGGCAAGAAGCAGGATTTTTCCAAGGTGAAGTGTTTTCACTATCACGAACATTGGCATTTCGCCACTAACTTCCCTCAGAAGAAGAAGAAAAAGAAGGTTGCTAGAGCTATAGCTGGAGAGGCCTTAGCCTCACAATTGGAACTTTATTTCTCCTTGATCCCATGCTTGGTTTCAAGCTGTATGGGATTGGTGTGGTATCTTGATAGTGGTGCATCTTTCCATATGATGGGAGACAAGGAGTTGTTTAGTGACTTGGAGGAGAAGGACCTCCAGATGCATATAGAGATGGGCGATGATGATCAGTACAGTGTGATTGTCATTGGGACCATTACCTTTGAGAGGGAGTCTAGTAATCCATTCTTGTTGAAGGATGTTATGCATGTTCCAGGTCTGAAGAAGAACTTGGTCTCAGTTGCAATGTCGGAAGACAAAGGTTATGATGTTGTTTTCAGTGAGGGAAAAGCCTTCCTTTGACATAAAGCAATGGGTAAAACCAAGAAGATAAGGGTTTGAATTAAGAATATCTACAAGATGGAGGTATATGGATGTGCTGCAATGGTGGGAAAAGCAGAAGAAGTGGTGAGCTGGGATGAGGGCGAATTATGGCACAAGAGATTAGGCCATCTTCACCATGGCGCTTTGAAGATTTTGCAATATATTTATACTGGACTTCCCAAGGGTACTCTTGTGCAATCAAATCGGTGCAAGGGATGTACTATGGGTAACTTTGTGAAGACCACCTTTCATGAGAAGGAGAACCATGCTTCGCTGATCCTTGAGAGAATTCACACAGACGTGTGTGGACCTTTCTCAGTTGCTTCAAAAGAAAAACACAGGTATTATGTTATATTTGTTGATGAATATTCTCGTAGATGCTATATATTATTCATGTAGAAGAAGAGTGAAACATTCTCAAATTTATGTGAGTTTAAAGCATTGGTGGAGAAGGAGTCGGGGAAGCAAGTGAAAGCTCTACGGAGCGATAATGGTGGTGAATACATCTCGGGAAAACTCAAAGACTTCTGTAGAAAAGAAGGAATTTGAAGAGAACTCATAGCACCTCATAACCCACAGCAGAATGGGTTCATAGAGAGGAAGAACAGAATGATCGTGGGTGCTGCACGAGTGATGCTGCATGACCAGGGCCTATCGATGCACTTGTGGGTGGAAGCATGCAACATTGCAGTTTATGTGCAAAACCGTTGTCCTCATAGAGTAATTGGCATGAGTACACCTGAAGAAGATTTTACTGGTAAGAAGCCTGATATTTATCATTTGAAAATTTTTGGCTCATATGTTTACATTCATGTGAAAATGGACGCCAGGAAGAAGCTGGAGCTGACTGTAGAAGTTGGGATATTTGTGGGGTACACAGAAACACCCCATAATTATCGTGTGTATTTTCCAGAAAATCGGATGACTGTGGTGCGATGGGATATAAAATTCAATGAGGTGAAAGCCATGAAGTTGTCACTTGAGAGGGAGCTACACTTGCATGCAGAGGAGGAACTTCTTATTCCCAAAGATGAGCCTCTAGATGTGGATCAGCCACAGGAGGAGATTCATGGAGTGGAGGAGTCCACTCATGCAGAAACAAACATCATACAAGGTAGAAAGCGGACCACAGAAGCTAAGAGACTAAAGCTTGATGCAGCACAAAATGTGGGAGTCCCTACATCACAGCGCTGACAGAGACAGTCACCTGACTGATTTACTAGATACATGGCACTTATGAGCAAGTGTATCTTGACAGAGCCATCTTCCTTTGAAGAAGCAGTGCAGGAGCCCACATGGGTAGATGCCATGGTGGAGGAGTATGACTCCATCGTCAGAAACAATGCTTGGGAGATTTTTCCAAGGCCGGTGGGAAAATCAGTTGTAGGATCAAGATGGATCTACAAGGTAAAGAAAGATGCTGATGGGAACGTCGAGAAGTATAAGGCAAGATTTTTTTCCTAGGGATTCTCACAGATCGATGGGATTGATTATGAAGAAACCTTTGCACCTGTCGCATGGTATTCTTCCACAAGGACCATCCTTGCTCTCTCAACACAGATGGGTTGGCACATTCATCATATGGATGTGAAGATTGCATTCCTTAATGGGATAATTGAGGAAGAGGTGTACATTGAGCAGCCGGAATTATTTGAGATCTACAACAGCGTGTCGAATGTGTGTAGGCTCAAAAGAGCGTTGTATGGGCTGAAGCAAGTACCTCGTGCTTGGTACACTCAGATCCTCAACTATTTCACTGGACTTGGCTTCACCAAGAGTGAGGCAGATGCAAACTTGTACCAAATTGTGGTGGAGGGTAAGCTTTTAATCATTGTTCTTTATGTTGATGATTTAATACTAACGGGTGATGAGCAGTTGATACACTCATGCAAGGCAGATCTTGCAAAGGAGTTTGAGATGAAGGATTTGGGCCTCCTTCATTATTTCCTTGGATTGGAAATATGGCAGCGGGAAGATGAATTGTTTGTGTCTCAAGAAAAGTATGCCTGGGAGATACTGGAAAAGTTTCACATGCAAGGCTGCAAGCCTATCGACACTCCTCTTCCAGGAAATTGGAGGAAAGAGGATGCTACATCGGCAGAGGTAGTGGATTCCAATGTTTATCGACAGTTGGTGTGTTCACTCATGTATTTAGCCAATACAAGACCGGACATATGCTATGCGGTGAACCATCTTTCACAAGCGATGGTTAAGCCTACCAAGCTCTTTTGGAAGGTAGGCAGCATGTCCTAAGATATCTCAGGGGCACATTTGAGTATGGTTTATGGTACAGACAGACGGATGAGGTGAAGTTGCATGGCTTCACGTATGCATATTGGGTAGGCATCCCAATAGACATAAAGATCACATCAGGAGGGATTTTCAGTATCGGATCTACAAAATTTTCTTGGTACAACAGGAAACAAATATCCATGCACTCAGTTCAGCGGAAGCAAAATACATGGCAGCAAGTCAATCTGCATGTGAGGCTATCTGGATGAGGAAGATCCTGGTTGGTTTGTTCCATTCACATTTAGATCCTACAGTGATACATTGTGATAATCAGAGTTGCTTTAAACTCTCGGTTAATCCTGTGTTTCATGATAGATCTAGACATATTGATATTCGGTATCATCATATCAGATATTGTGTGCAGCGGAAGATCATGTTGCTTTAGTAAATTCCTACGGAAGATCAGGATGTAGATATTCTGACAAAGGCGCTCACCAGGAACAAATTCGAATACCATAGAGGCAGGATCGGGGTGAAAGATAATCCCTTTATTTTTGAGAGGGAGTGTTGAGATTCAACAAGATGATGAGCTTAGTGAAAAGAGTCGCCTTCACTAAGTGGGCCTGCAGAGTATTTTTGGCGCAAGTCTATTTTTAGACATGGTGATCATATTTCAAAAGTTGCAGGATGATATTTGTGGATGGTTGATCAAGCTAGAAAAATAGATGAAATTCTATTTTTAGAATATTGGGCGAATTCTTTATAGATCATCGATCTAAAAATAGAAGTGTCGATTTATTAGCTCTTAATAATAATTCGACAATAAACAACAACTTATTCTCTTGGAGCACTTAATTTCAATGCACATATTTGGAAAATCAGTGGGCTGAAGGAATTACACAATTCCTAGGGTTTACTGGTGGTTCATGCATGGAGGACTCAGTTAGAACTGAAGTGGAAAAGTTATGACAGAGTTGGAAGAGTAGTTCATGGAGTTGTATTCAGTTTAACTCAATTAGACTTAGTTGAGCTAGTTGTATCTAGTCCAACTAGATTATACAATAGTGAGAGTGGAGTGAATTAATTAGTTAATTACTTCACAAATAATAACTCATTAATCAACTAAAAAATACAACAGTTAACTACAGTGCATGCCAGTTCCAATGGAGACCCAGCGGAGAGATAGGTGAAAGGGCAAGATGGACTATCTGTTGTGACTATAGTGATGCATTGATTGTACCACACACACATTCGAGTTGCCAATGAGGATTTCGCAGTCAAGGAAAGAGTAATTCGAATTCATTTAGAGCTATTCTTCAGCAGGGATTGCGCAGTGGAGGCAGGCGGTGGCAGAGATCGGTGCATGGATTTGGAGATTTATTCCATGTTAGTGTGTGAGGATTGATTGTACTGAGAGCTTGATGTACTAAGTTTTTTATGAGATTGTTACATGATCTCCATGATACATAATATAGGATAGTTGGGGTTTTCAACTTCAAGCTTTCCCGTTAGACAATTGTGTTATGTGCGATTTTTTTTATTTATGCTTCACATGTGTTTGTAATTAATTTTCCGAAAAATATTAACAGTGGAATGATTCTGTATTTAAGAAGTTAAATATTGTGAGATCAAGGGAATCTGGATGTATGCATGCTTAGTGCATACTAATTTCTACAATTGAGAAGAAAAAAGTGAGGTTTGTGGCAAGAGGGTACTCCCAGAAAGAGGGAGTGGATTACAAGTAGAAATTTTCACCTATCACCATATGTGTTTCCATTATATTAGTTATGTCCATCACCTCAGAGATGGGGTGGAGGGCATATCAAATGGATGTGAATATTTATTTCCTCAACAAGGTGATTGAGGAGGAGGTGTATATTGAGCAACCTTAGGGATTTGAGGTGCATGGGAGAGAATATGATGTATGAAGTTTGAAGAAGGACCTTTATGGGTTGAAGCAGGCTCTAAACACATGGTAGGAAAGGATCAATGGATATCTTCTATGTTTAGGCTTCACCAAAAGTGAGGTTGATACCAACTTGTATTATTTACTTGTTGGGGGCGGGTCACTCATCTTGGTAATTTATGCGAAAAATATCATCCTAACATGATAAAATAAGTTAATAGGGATGCACAGGAAGGATCTTGCTTCAAATTTCAAGATGAAGGAAATTGGCTTGATGCACTAATTTTTGAAGTTAGAGGTATGGAAACAACCACAAGATATTTTCCTCCGACAACGAAAGTATGCAGTTGAGATCTTGAGGAGATTCACGATGGAGGATTGTAGGATTATTGATACATTGATGATCACTAAATTGACGAAGCTAAGTGATTCTAAATGAAATTGGTGGATCCCACACTATACAAGAAGCTGATAGGTTCCTTGATGTATATGTTCAATACTACATTAGATATATGTTTTGTTATGAACACACTCAACTAGTTCATGGTGGAGTCAAGACAAGTTCATTGGTTGGCATGAATCATGTCATGAGATACTTTCAAGGTGTAGTAGACCTTCGAATGAGATATGTCAGAATTAGAGGAGTGGAATTGTAGGGTTACATAAAGTTTGATTGGGTAGGGATTTTTTTGGACAGAAAATCCACATCTAGATGTTGCTTTAGCTTGGGATCAACAATCATATCATCGTACAACATGAATCAAAAATTAGTGGAACTTATTTTAGCAGAGGTAGAGCACATGGTAGCGAATATGGTAAGCTATGAGTTAGTATAGCTTCGCAAGATGCTTGTATGACTATTTCATTTGCAAATGTGACCAATGATGGTTCACTGTGATAATTAGAGTTGCATCAAGCTCTCTGAGAATCTTGTGTTTCATGATCAGTCGAAGCACATAGAGATAAGATATCACTTCATCAGAGACAAGTTCCAGAGAGGTGTTGTGAGACTACAGTACATTTCTACATAGGGCAAGGGGGAAAATATTCTCACTAAGCCTCTAGTGAAAGGGGAGTTTGTCAAGTACCTAGATAAGGTGGGGGTGGTGGAGAATCCCTTCCTTTCTAAGGGGGAGTGTTGAAGCTTGTCGCTGCTTTGGAAGGTCTTCTCCATTGGCTTGGTGTCTTAACATGTAAGAGATGATTTATTGCCTCATTATGTGCTTGCTTAGTGGAGTAAGTGATTTATTTCTTCTTTCCTAAGTCTAACTTAGGAAAAGTGCAATAATTAAACTCATCTAATTATTGTGGACTATTAAATTATTTTCTAAGGATAAATAATTTAAACTTTTGATCTCCAAGATCTTCTAGAAGGGAGATTAGGGTTAGGTATTTGGGCTAGATGAATATTACTGAAAGAAACCCAGCGAATAAGTGAAAACATACAATAACACGAGAGAACTATTTTCTCTAGTGTGAGTGGATCAGTAGACTAAAGCACAAAGGAGGAGAAGTACAAGATAAATTGAGGGAGAATACACGAGGTTGATTTGGGGATATTACAGGGTTGAGTTGCTAAAGTGAGGTACAGTTACTAGGGAGGCTCAATTTCCAAGGCATAGAGGCTGATTTTAGGGTGATCAATGGGGTCAATTTGCTTCAAGTCGAATTACTTATGAGGTCAATTTCCAGGAGGAAAAATTCCTTGGGATGTGTTAGTCATCAATAATTTTTACTATTTGAAGATGACTAAATATCAGTCCTAGATTTCTAAAAAAAAAATTTGTGAATATTGTGAGTTTTAGAAATCTCACTTCCTTCATTATCCTTAGGATAAATTTTTCACTGTTTCACCATTCTGTCATGTCATGGTCAGCTTACCACTCGTAGAAGACCCCTCATGGGCTCATGCCACTCATATTTATCCTATTTTGCCACCCATGACCTCAGTACTCTGTTTTACCTTGCTTCACCCCTTCACTTGCCTTCTAGGATCACCAACCAGCCTACTCTTTCCCATGTTCACCAGATATCTTAAGCATTGATGGTCTCAAAATACCTCTATCAGATCTTTAGATCAGTCAAGTACATCAGTTTATATAGGTTCAAATACACCAATTGGTTAAAAAAATCTATTTTACACTATCAAGATCTAAAGCCTAATCTCAATCAAGGACCAAGTTAAAACCCTACCACTAGATTATTAGGTTTTCCCTAGGTTATAGGATCTTCATTGGTATTTTAACCTATGTTCTTCTCATACTAGTTCTGATTCTAATGAGAAATAAGAGCAAGACATGATTGCTCAAGAAATAGCAGAGGATCTTCAAAGAAGGCCATTTGGTCAATTTCATAGTTGTGCAAAAGTAACTGTGATTGATATTTCTGCAGGAATGTCATGAAGTAAATCAGAAAAATAAATTGACAGGGTAATTGATAAGTCTCTAAAATGAAAGTAGGGAGCACTAAGTCTAAAAGAGAATCAAGGTTTTTTAAGCCTAATTGGGTCAACAATATGCCAAACAAAATCCCAATGTAGCAAGACACACAAAATGAGATCAAGATCTCATCTCAACCATTTTCATTCAGTGGTTAAAGAATAGAAAACATGGTGTGAGCTCCAAGGTAAAAATGAAAGGTTTTGAAGGTACTAACACTGTGTGGATGGCTAAAAGTTATCAAAGTGATTACAACATTTTAAAGGACCAGAAAGAACGGTCACTTCAAGGTTTCATAACACTTGCTGAAGTAAAAGTGCTCAAGGACAGAGGCAACTCAAAGGAAATAAGCCTTGTCATTCAAAACAACATCTGCAGAAGAATAAAGTAAGGAGTATCAGTAGGATGTGGGTCAAGTTATTTTTCAAAGCCAACTGACTTTTAGTGATCAAAAAGGGGTAAAAACACAATTTTGAGCTCAAAAGTGGAAAAAAAAAGGGGACTACAAGGTTGCTGGTTTATGTCATATTGTCAAGACCAAAGAGAAAACTAAATCAGTGCTTTAGCTACCTATAGCAAAAGGCTAAATTCATCACTCGTTCACCTACAACAAAAAGGGACAAAGAAATTTTAGTGAAAATTTAAAAGGGGTGACAACATTAGAAAAGTGGGTTTTATACTTGAAATTAATTTTCTAAACCTATTAAAGCCTTTCTTTCCCTTCAACAACTCATTTTTTGTTACAAGAATCATCGAAGAACACTCAAATTAAATTTGTGGATTCTTGGAAAATTCGAGAAAAAATTTCTCTGTGCTACGCGCCTGAAAACCCCTACTACGCTTTTGGAGCTTGTCTACCATGTGAAATGCACTGAGTGTTGCGTGCCTGTGACCCAGTGTTGCATGTTTACTATCGTGCAGACCCGACAGCCCGCTCCCAGAACCATCTTTGCAACCTCGCATGACGTTGCGTGTTCAGTAGTGGTTCGACAGGCCTGGCAACCTTTTCCTGTGGTGTAGAGGGCTTGACGTTGCACGTTCAACAGCAGCCCGACAGGCCCAATAGCCTTTGCTCAGTGCTACTCACCTACACTGCACGTGCGGCAGCAACCCGACAGGCCCGTTCAGCAACCACCCGACTGGCTCGGTGCTACGCGCCTGCACTGCGCGTTTAGCTAGGAGGATTTTTGCAGCAAATCAAGCCCTCAATCTGCTGCAAACTTCATCAAAGTCACCTCCAAAGGTTCCATAACACCTCTGAGGGGTAAGTAAAAAGGGACCTCATCACTTTCAATCTCTTGTCATTAAATTAGAGGAATAAACCCTAGATTTATCCATCAATTTCATAAATAAATATTAGGGTTTTTACCTTCAAAGCAAGAGTAAAAAAGAAAAATGTCAAGGGAAAATAATAGTGGCAGTGGTGAGGGAGGCCAAGGGCCGAGAAGATAGCAGAGAAAGGGTGGAAGAGTAAACAGATTTGATCCACTTAATACCAAGGAATTTATGGTCTCTCCTATAACGGTTGCATATTTCCAAGAGGTGGGTTATTTTGACTTCTATGAAAGGGTACAACAGGTCCAAAGTCACCCTGCGTTGACCAGGCATTTTATCCTTAACCTCCATGACCATCAAGTACATCTAGCAGGGGTAAATTTCAGGGATAGTTTTAAGGATGGAAAATTATCTTGAATTTTAAAAAATTGGCAAATCTCACTAATCCCTAATAGGAAAACTATAAAAATTTTATTGATGTATTCCTAAAATTATTCAAATTTATAATGATATTATATATATTGTCTATATAATATTGCCTATTTTTAATGTAAATAATTTTATATTGTAAAATTTGGGTGAATCATTTTTATAAAAAAATGGAAATTGGCGAATCTTTTTTTTGGAAAAACCATGGAAAATTAGCCCACCTGCGAATATTAGCCCCTAAAATTTTCCATGGTAAATTTTGAACTATCCACCAATACAATTTCTATGGCCACCGGCATACCTAGTATGGGAGAAAAGTGGTTCAAGCAGGCAAATTTGGACCTGAGCCATTATCAACCTTTCTTGAAACCTAGATACCAAGCTGACTACAAATCCATTTTTCCATTTTAACATCTACTGGAGAGATATGCGCCCTTGATGAAATTCATCATGAAATATTTTACATGTGAGGGTAGGTTTTCTAGGATTTATTCCTACCATATAATACTGATCATGCACTTCACTAGGGCCAAGCTGTTACATTTTCCCTATTATCTTTATAAAAGTATTGATAAGATGTCTTACATTGTGCAAAAAATACATCCATAAAAAAAAAATTCAAAGTCTTTTTCACCATTCTCTTATCAAAATTATTGTGTTACATCAATTAGAGCAACGACGTATTCCATGGGAGGTGTTCATCGCCCATGAAGTTTAAACAAACCCATAGCCTCATCATCAGCCAAATTTACCCACAACATCTCATCCAACTCCCTCTACTCCTCCATCACCCCCCACTGACCATGACTCATCATCTGCACATGAATCCTTCCCTCAAGAAAACCTCCCTTCCTCACCTTCTCCTAAATCATCAAATCAAGAAGAGGGCAGTGAAAAATAGGATGATGAAGAAGAGGTAGAGGAGATGAAGAAGAGGAAGAGGATGATGAAGAAGAGGAAGAATATGATGACAAAGAGGAGGATGATGAGGAAGAGGAAGATAATTATGAAGAGACAAATGATGAAGAGGAAGAGGATTATGAAGAAGAGACAGAGGCAGATAATGAAGAAAAAGGAAGTGAGAAAAACAGTGACAAATAGACAGATAATAAAGAGGTAGATGAGGAAGAAGAAAATGATAATGATGAAGATACAAAGACAAAAAATGATCAAGAAGAAGGTAGTGAACAAGCCAGTGATAAAGAGGACAGTACAGAGGCAGATGAGGTAGAGGACAATGAAGATGAAAATGCACAAAACAATGAAGAAGCAAACAGTAATGAAGAAACTGATAAAGACACCTCTAACAGTGACAACACAGAAAATGATAAAGGCCATGATAATGTTTCAAACCAAAGGACAGTGATGAAGAAGAAACCACGATAACTGACAGCCCTAATAATGATGACAAAAGTGACACTATGAACCAAAAAAGAAGTGAAGAGGTTGATGACAATGGTGAAGATCACAACAGTGATGTTAGCATGGAGGAAAATGAAAGTGAGTCTCAAGAGGGAAGTCAAGAACACAATGCAGAAAACATCAATGCAGAGATCATTGAGGAAAAGAAAGGCAGTCTTGAGATCAACCATGGTGAGGGCATTCAAGTAGAAAAATTTGAGCTTTTCCCTCTCACATATCAAAGAGGAAAGAGGCATGTGTTTTCTGCCTCTAAAAATCAAGGGACCATGCCATCCACCTCAGCTCAGAAGATTGACAAAGGAAAACAAAAGGTAAAGGAAGAAGAAGAAGGTAATGAGGTTGAGAGGGAGTTTGAAATAATTTAGGTGGATAGTGATGAGGAGAATGAAACAAGGATCTAAAAATTTCTCTTCCAGAAAAAAAAATGCCCTCATTGAAGACCTCCAAGCAAATTTAGATAGGGCCAAGACTGTGAATGATTCCCTTGACATGGATAACAGGAAGTTAGGAGCACAAATTGCTATTTATGAGGCTAGGGTGATCAAGGCCTAGAAAGAAGCCAAAAGGGCATAGGTAAAGCTGGAAGATTTCATGGGCACCTATGAGGAGAGTGAGGATGAAGAAGGGAAGTCTAGGAGTAGACCTAGAACCATGGGGTTGAAGAAGGCATTGGAAAGACAAAGAGAACAAGAATCAAACCTGGCAGAGAAAATCCCTCTAGATGAGATTTTTTCCATGGAGATAGCACGTGATTGGGAGCCTTGGTTGGAAAGAGCCAACATATACTTGGAGCCTAAATTGAATACAGCAAATCAATATCTTGATCTCCAAAGGAAGATGACCATGCATTATGCCCGGAGAAACCAAGTTGCAAGGGCTAAACTCAAGAAGGCCCAAACCAAGATCCAAGCACTAAAAGAGGCAAAATGGAAAGCTAACTTTGGAATCTTGGCACAAGATTCTCTATAGGTCTCTTAAAACCCATGAGGCACACATTCACCAAATTTGGGAGAATTTTTGACAAATTTTGGTTTTTTGCTAATTTGGAGGGCCAAGGGGTAGCACCCATGGTGCTATGATTTTTCTTAGAGAATATTCAGGAGGAAAGGCTTACATTTATTGAGTCCTTAGCTCAATTATAGCGTGCTAACAAAGTTTCAGGTCAATTGGAGTTGTTTTGATCCTCCTAAAGGGTCAAAAACACCCTAATTTTCACCTTTCTACCTAGTTTTTAGGACATGTGCTGCGCCTTTACTAGCCTTGGATTTTTTTTATATTTTTTAATAGGTTACAGAGGTCCAATCAGAAAACTAAGGGTATTTCTAGAAATTATACGCAACAATATTTCCAACGAGCCCTCATGGAGCCCATTCCGACATCGGGAAGGTCTTCAAAACCTTGTTGCAATCTGACCCAATTTTCTTGCTCTTGTGCTATGCCCTTGGCATGGAAATTCATCTTAAAACTCAGTGTTGTGCCCTTACAGAGGAAAAGTCAACAATTTATGCTTGGAAATTTTTTGGAGGCTTGGTAGATCCCAAATGTCAATTTATTTGCTAAAAATTCCTGAAAAGATATTTTGTTTTAGATATTTTGTGCCTTGGGCCTTGTTAGGTCTCAAGGACAAAAGTGACATTTATGATTAGCCAATGGGCTTCTAGAGACTCTATTAGGTTTTCTCCTCCTTTCTTGTTAAATAGAGCATTGAGGATTCATGTTTTATGTTGGATGTTATGACTCTTATGAGTAATACATAGTCTTTGGATCTTGAAGGGAAATTGGTGTTGTGGAGCTTGTGAATGGCTTGTTTTGCTTATTGATGGAGAAGGCTTGCTTGCAAGATCCCTAAGCTTGGTAATCGTGATGTGCTTCTATTGAGTTATTTTTTTCTTGTGTATCATTGTGTTTCATCCTTCTATATTGCAGTAGGACAAAATATTTAGACTAAGAAATGTTGTTTAGAGACACCTTAGCTCTGTTTATCCTTAACTGCTTCTATGTTTTCCTCTGCTAGGTCAGTTTAGAGAATTTTTAGTTTCTCTATAAACCCACCCAAGATTTTTTATCTTATGAATGGTTAATACAGTAGATATCATAGATGATTTATGGTTACCACTGCTTATTTGATATCACTAAAATATTGTTCTTGAGGTCTCTCTTTGAAGTACCACTAATTAGGCCTGCCAAAGAGGCTATGTTTCTATCATACCCTTTGTCCATGCTTGAAGAGTTGTTTCAAAGATATTTATGGATATGATTAAAGATTTTTAGGAGTTACCTCTTCATTTATTAAAGCTATTTTTTTATCTTAAATCTTTTCTATCCTTGAATGTGAAATCACTAGAAGTTAAATGAGTTTCTTGCCTTCTATATTTCATTGGATTGTTTTTTCTGAAATGCTTATTTGCTTGAGTTGAATCAAAGAGTTATTGGTGTGCCCTTTCTATTGATTAATTATTTATGCTAAATAGTTTTGAAGTCCCTTCTTGTTTTAAGTATTTGACAAAGGATTCTTGATTTCCCTTTTCCCTACTTTGTTCACAAACTTGATGTTCATTTCATTTCACACAAACCTTGAAAATCTACTGACCATGCTAGATTTTCCCTATGATGCTCCCCGATCCATTGTTAAACCTTCCATGACTTTTTGTAGACTCCATATCCCAATGACTTGAAAATATCTCATTCCATCTATTCTACTTGATCATCTACCAAACCCAAACAAACAAACAAACAAACCCTAAACTTAACAACTAGCCTAAAATAAAACCCTAAAATAAAACAATTTCATATCCTTTGCACAAAATAGAGTGCCCTCTCTCAGTCCAGGAAGGCTAGGTCGTAGGACTCCAAAGACTGGTTTGATGTTACCCTGAGCATTTGGTCTGCCAATCTTCTAAATCATGGGACACTAAAATAATGACGATCACGGTGGGACGTTCTGAGTAAGTTAACAGCCTAGACATCCTTAAAAACTTTAGAAAGCCCTTGTCAAGTAGTATCTAGTGATTCCTCGCCACCTCATCGCCTAACATAATGGCAATCACGGTGGGAATTTGAGTGAAAAATATCCTAGATATCCCTTAGGAACTCTAAGATCTCAGTCAAACTTAGAAAAATTAAGTGTTAGCGAAGATGTAATATTCCTACTTAGCCTAAGCTAAGAGGAATATACATTTTTGTCTCATTTTTTGTTGCATGAATAAATGAATAAAGGAGGACATGTAAAAACTCCAGAAAAGAATGAATAATGTTGGGTGTGGAGCCTGATTATCTTGTTTATTTTGTATCACAGCATTGGACCCCCTGTACCTTAATGGGGGTGGCAACGTCGCCTGTAATTAAACGCTGCCTAGGGGGTCCAGGGGGGGTGGGGGTTTTGAGGGCAGCGCCCTCGAAGCTAAAAACATATGTAAAATTGCCTTGTAAAGGTATAGTAATTTCTAGTCAATCTGGGTCGTTCATTAGGCGGATGATCTGATGATAGAAGTTATGTTTACTTTAGGGTTTTTTGCCCTAGAAGGCACCCCCTTGCTTGTAAGAGGGTATTGTATTGCGGCTGTGTATCGTGTGTGTATTCTCAGAGAGAGAAACAGATAGGGAGACTGTGAGAGAGAGTAGAGGATATTACAACGGATCTGCTGTAGGTTGTGTCTCTTCATTTTTTCTAGATAATAGAAAGGAATGACTGGCTGTTTGGGGTGGACATAGCCCAAACTGGGTGAACCACATATATTTGTCTCTATCTGGTTTTATGTGTTTTGTGTGCTTGTATTTTCTTCATATTTTATATTTTTAATTGCTCTATAATATTTAATTTTCTAACAACTGGTATCAGAGCCGAAGGTCTATTTGGCTGATAAACTCGCAGGAAATAAGGGTTTCCTGGTTCGAGTGGGAGCAATGGCAGAAGATGGTAAATTTAGGGTCGAGAAATTTAACGGCCAAAACTTCCCACTGTGGAAGATGCAGATGGAAGATTACATGTATCAGAAAGATCTGTACCTACCATTGAGCGAAAAAACAAAGAAGCCGACAACTATGACAGACACAGAATGGGAGATTCTCGATATAAAGGCACTCGGAATAGTACGGTTGTGCCTCGCAACGTCAGTAGCCTTCAATATTTCGAAGGAAACAAAAATATAGGGTTTGATTAAGGCGCTGGAGAAAATATATGAAAAACCCTCGGCCTCAAACAAGGTATTTCTTATGAAACGTTTATTTAATATGAATATGTTGGAAGGTGGATCTGTTGCAGACCATTTAAATGATTTTAATATAGTTACCAGTCAGTTAAGTTCTGTAGGGGTAAAATTTGATGATGAAGTTAGAGCTTTGTTATTTCTGTGCTCATTGCCAGAAAGCTGGAATGGTTTAGTTATGGCCATTAGTAACTCTATCTCTGGATCTAGTACTTTAAAGTTTGATGATGTTGTCGGTGCTATCCTTAGTGAGGAAATGCGACGGAAAAGCTCTGGTGAGACATCGGGTAATGATTTGAGTGCAGAGTCTAGGGGAAGAAGAATGGAAAGAGGAAAGAGTTCGGGATATCACAGTAAATTAAGGAAAGGCAGATCCAAGTCCAGATCGGGGATAGTGTGCTATAAATGTGGAAAGAAAGGACACCTAAAGAAAGGCTGTAGATCTCGGAAGGGAAAAGAAGGAGACACACAGCAAGAAAAAAATCATTAAGCAAATGTGACAGGTGATGTATTACAAGATGCTTTGATTCTTTCTTTCGAAAATGCTACTGATTCTTGGGTTGTAGATTCAGGGGCTTCATTCCATGCCACACCTAATAAGAGATATTTTCATGACTATGTTCAAGGAGATTTTGGACAAGTTCATTTGGGTGATGATAAACCCTGTAAAATTGTTGGAATCGGTAAAGTTATTGTAAAACAATAGAATGGAAACCAATGGCTACTAAAAGAGGTAAGGCATGTTCCAGATCTGAAGAAAAATCTTATTTCAACAGGGCAGTTAGGCGGTGAAGTTTGTGTGACAACTTTCAAGGATAAAACTTGGAAGGTCACCAAAGGAGCCCTGGTAATATCAAAAGGTGAAAAGGTTGGTACATTGTATTTATGCAATGGTATTTCTAACTCTGTTAATTCTTTAACTTCCAAAGGAGAAGATGCAGCATTATGGCATCATAGGCTCGAACACATGAGTGAGAAGGGGATGAAGATTCTTCACTCAAGAAATTTGTTGCCGGGTTTGAAGAATTTTGATTTGGATTTCTATGAGAATTGCATTTATGGAAAACAGAAGAGAGTCCGATTTCTCAGAGTTGGGAAAGAAAAGAAGAGTGAAAAATTAGAGCTTGTGCATACAGATGTATGGGGACCTGCTCAGGTATCATCTCTTCGTGGCTCTCGTTATTATGTTACTTTTATTGATGATGCAACTAGAAAAACTTGGATTTATTGTATTCAGAATAAATCTGATGTATTTGATACTTTCAAGAAATGGAAAGCTTTGGTTGAGATTGAGACAGGAAGGAATTTGAAGTTTCTCAGATCAGACAATGGAGGTGAATATTGCAGCAAAGAGTTTGATAGGTACTGTTCAGAGCATGGAATTGACAGAGAGAAGACAGTCCCAAGAACACCACAAGAAAATGGTGTGTCAGAAAGGATGAAAAAAACAATCATGGACCGTGCAAGGTGCATGAGATTGCATGTAGGGTTGCCTTTACAATTTTTGGTAAATGTTGTAGATACTGTTGTTTATCTAATAAACAGAGGGCCTTCAAGCTCCTTAGATGGTGGTATTTTAGAGGAAGCATGGACAGGTAAAAAGATAAACTACTCTTTTTTAAATCCTTTTGGTTGTGAGGCCTTTTTCCATATTAATAAAGAAAACAAAACCAAGCTTGAGGAAAAATCAAAGAAATGTACCTTTATTGGATATGGTGTTAATGATTTTGGTTATTTCTTATATGATTATGAAAATCACAAAATAATTAGGAGCATAGATGTAATATTCAATGAAAAGGTATTGCATAAGAATCAGTTGCAAGAAAAGAAACAGGAAAAAGAAAACAAAGAATACACAGTTCTTGATGAGATCACAGAAAAGGTAAAGGTGCCTGGAAATAATAATAATCAAGAGCCACAACAACAACAACCACCACAATAGCAATAGGCACCTCAAACACCTGAAAGTGGTGTTAGAATATCTACCAGGATAAGTAGACCGCCTGAACGATACTCTCCTTCATTATATTATTTATTGTTGACTGATTCTAGTGAACTTGAATGTTATGAAGAAGCAATGCAAGTTGAAAGTAGGAAGAAGTGGGAGCTAGCCATGGAAGAAGAGATGGAATCCTTAATGCATAACCAAACTTGGGACTTAGTTAGGTTGCATGCAGGTAAAACTACATTGCAGAATAAATGGGTTTACAGGCTGAAGGAAGAATATGGAGGAAAAAATAGGTACAAAGCTAGACTTGTGGTGAAGGGGTTTGCACAGAAGAAAGGTATTGATTTTGATGAAATATTTTCTCCTGTTTTTAAGATGACTTCAATCAGAACTATTTTTAGTCTTGTAGCAGCGGAAGATTTACATCTTGAACAGTTAAATGTAAAGACAACATTTCTCCATGGATATTTGGAGGAAGAGATCTATATGGAGCAACCAGAAGGATATGAGGTCAAAGGGAAAGAAAAATTAGTGTGCAGGTTAAATAAGATCTTGTATGGCTTAAAACGGGCTCCAAGGCAGTGGTATCTAAAATTTGACAAGTTTATGTCTGAACAAGGTTATACTAGATGTCACTCTAATCATTGTGTTTATCTAAAAAGGAAAAATGATGGTAGCTATATTATATTGTTATTGTATGTAGATGACATGCTTGTTGCAGGGTCTAACATGCAGGAAATAAATGTGTTCAAAAGAAAATTGGCAAATTCATTTGCAATGAAGGATTTGGGAGCTGCAAAACAAATCCTTGGTATGAAAATAACTAGAGATAGGAAAAATCGCAAATTAACACTATCTCAGAATGAGTACATAAAAAAGGTGTTGAAAAGATTTAATATGCAGAATGCAAAATCAGTTAGTACACCTTTTGCTAGCCATTTCAAACTTAGTAAGGAGATGTGCCCCAAGACCCAAGAAGAAATGGATTATATGTCTAAAGTTCCATATGCATCAGCATTTGGAATCTTAATGTATGCAATGGTCTGCACAAGGCCTGATATTGCACATGCAGTGGAAGTTGTAAGCAGGTACATGAACAATCCAGGAAAATAACATTGGATGGTAGTGAACTGGATTCTCAGATATTTGAGAGGTACCACAAATCAAGAATTATGCTTTGGTGGTTCAAACATTTCTCTACAGGGATATGTTGATGCAGATATGGCAGGTGACAGAGATAATAGGAGGAGCACTACAGGATATGTATTTATTGTAGGTGGAACAACTATCAGTTAGGTTTCAAAAATCCAGAGTGTTGGTGCACTTTCAACAACAGAAGCAGAGTATGTTGCTGCTATAGAGGCTAGTAAAGAAATGATTTGGTTACAAAGGTTTATGGATGAATTGGGTAAGAAGCATGATATAGCTACATTATACAGTGATAGCCAAAGTGCCATTCATCTTGCAAAGAAATCATAATTTTATTCCAGTTTAAACACATACAAATCAAGTACCATTTCATACGCTCAATATTTGAAGATGGACAATTGAAGCTGGAAAAGATACACACTAGCCATAATCCTGCAGATATGCTAACAAAAGTTGTAACTAGGGAGAAATTGAGAACATGCTCAGTTTCAATTGGTCTTCAAGGATGATGATGAAGATGAGAAACAACCAGGTCCAAAGAGGAGTCATTTTCCAGCAAATGAAGCAGCGGTGGAGTTGCTACAATCAGTCTCCAAGTGGGAGATTGTTGGGTGTGGAGCCTGATTATCTTGTTTATTTTGTATCATAGCAATGGACCCCCTGTACCTTAATGGGGGCGGAAACACCGCCCGTAATTAAACACTACTTGGGGGGTCCAGGGGGGTGGCTACGAATTTATGGAGCCCCCCCCGTGGTGGGGGATATCAGGGGCAATGCCCCCGAAGCTAAAAACAGATGTAAAATTTCCTTGTAAAAGTAGAGTAATTTCTAGTCAATCTGGGCCATTCATTAGGTGGATGATCTGATGGTAGAAGTAATGTTTTCCCTAGAATGCACCCCCTCGCTTCTATGAGGGTATTGTATTGCGTCTGTGTATCATGTGTGTATTCTTAGAGTGAGAAACAGATAGGGATATTGTGAGAGAGAATAGAGGATATTATAGTGGATCTGCTGTAGGTTGTGTCTCTTCATTTTTGTTGGATAATAGAAAGGAAGGACTGGTTGTTCGGGGTGGACGTAGCCCAAACTGGGTGAACCATGTATATCTGTGTCTCTCTGGTTTTATGTGTTTTGTGTGCTTTTATTTTCCGCATATTTTATGTTTTTCATTGCTCTATAATATTTAATTTTCTAACAAATAAATCAATGCCCATATGAACAAGGATAAATCTAGGCCATGTAAACAAATCACTTGTAGGTGTGAAAGGGGTTTGAGCCATGAGAGTGGGTCAACCTTGACCAAATCTGCAACACTGTCTAGATACAATGTACCTCGTGAAGGGACATCGTAGTTCTATATGGATACCCCTCATGTGAAAGGAGTTGATTCATCAAGGTGGTTTAGGGTTTTCCAAGGCTTTCATCTTATAAAAGGAATGGGGGGGAAACAAGAGAAGGTTTTTGATTGTGCATATTTATGAGTATCTTGTCTGTTTAGAAAAATACCATTCTCTGTTGTTTAGCTGAGAATAGTGCTACTTAGCACTTGGGAGTTCCTATGCAGGGATCCCACCTCTTTCATTGAGGATTTCTTGGAGGAGTATTGATGATTTAATCCACTATTGGGCATTTGGCCAAGCTTCTATTTCCAACTGCAATGCAGATCCAGTGAGGGTTTGGTTTCTTTTGTAAGCTGCAGTAAGTGGAGGTTAGATCTAGTCAGATATAGACCATACTAGTGCCTTTTCTTAGTGAGTGAGTATTTTATCGTCCTGGAAGAGTGCATTAGTTATTGAGCTTCAGATCTATATCTTGGCATCAAGCCAACTCAGTGCTTCAAGACACAGCGCAGTTTCCCTTCCAAGACTACGTTATTTTCAGTGGAGGTTTTGCAGGGTGTTTTGATCCCCTTTTTGATGAGAGATCTCTGGTGCTGGGCTTTGCCTTTCACTTTGGTGATCCATGGATTAGCTTGTTGATCCATGTTCTGTATAGATCTAATCTATTTCTAATGTAAAATTATCGTCAGAAATTTCTGAGTAATATTGCAGATCTGCTACTTTAAATTCAGGTCTACTCTTTATATTGCATGATTTGATCAAAACCCCAAGGGGATTGTTTGGTCAATTTAGTGTGTCCTAAATTGCTACATTAATTTATCAATCCGGGATTCGTAAGCTGATGAAGTGTGGCGCACTATATGTGCAAGATAACCTATTTCTTACCTTTTTGTCGTTTTTGGTTTTCTAATGTGAGATGAAAAAAATAAAAACAAGTATGGTTATGATTGTTCAAGGCAATGATATCCTTTATAATGATTTACCAACTTCAAACTTCAAAAGGAATTTGAAACATACAATGACAAAACTTGAAAGGAAATGAAAATGTGCTGCTAGCCTAATAAATCAAACAGTGAACTATTGAACATGAAAACCAAACTATTCTTGCTGCTGTCTAAACACAAAAGAAACTATGCTTAAAGAAATCCAGAATTGCAACAAAGTAAATCTAAATCAAATTACATCAACTTATATTCTGATCCCTCGCCATTAGTCCAGCTATGGCTTTCGGAGGTAACCATAAACAACTTGAGCAATCTGATATCTAATTTGTAGAAAGTAAACTAATATCAAACTACACACTCATACTTCAATCCCTCACCATAAGTCCAGTTGTGGCTTTCGGAGGTAACTGAAAATGACATGAGCAATTTAATATATTTAAATCTAACTACTGAAACAAATGTGCAAGACTGAAATAAACAAAGCAGTACTGGAATTAAACAAAAACTAAGAAAAATAAATTAGCAGCAGAACAATATTGATTCCATGTCATTAGTCAAAAGATATGCAAATGCTCGAGCTTCCTATTTGTAATCTGAAACAAGAACACTGATCAGTTAATCAACAGCATAAAACATGAAAGATTATGAACAGAGATGAAGCATAAATACCATGAAAGATGCAATGAACACGTGAATGACTTATGGCACAATGAACTTAAAGAAATAAAACAAGAAACTATACAATAATGCACAAAACCTCAGCGTGTGCAGGGGCCCTCTGCACCAGCCTCGGGCAACAGCCTTCAGATACGAATTACGCTTGGAAACAGAGTCTTCTTATATATTAAAATGTAGTCATAACAGAGAGATGATATTACAGCACAGTGGCAACGCAATTACATTACAGAGCTATATGGAGACTAACTATTATGCGTATGGAAACGCGTTATTTATAACAAAGGTGATATAACTAATTCCCTAAAGTTTGTGTTGATAGAGACACGTGAACCATCATGTCCAGAGATCCAGCATCATGGCCGCGGTGAGGAGTAAATCTATGAAGAGTGGATGTTGGATTTGGCTTATGGAGCCGTGTACAGGTGTTGATGTGTCTCCCGTAAATTAGAAACGGTCATACAAATCTTCACGTGATGAGAAACAAAGTCCTGTCACCGTGGGACTCTACGGTTGACTTCCACTTGGCCACCTTTGACCACAACCTCCTTAGGTGAATTTTCCCGAGCCAATAGGACACGATCCATGTCCACATCATTTCTGACTTGCCCATGTGGCTCGAATTGCCTGAAGACACCTGTAACATAGAATTTCACAAAATGGTTGCGGAAAGTTGCAGCAGCTGCGAAAAGTGGCAAGATTCCGCAGCTAAATGAGCAAAAATCTAAATCAAACAACAGACACAAAACATAGTTAAAAACCATTTTAGATGCTCTTTTACAATTGATATGCAATGATATTGACAACTTAGAAGGTTCAGGTGAATGAAAAAGGTCTAGAAAGGTGTATAGGAAAGATGCAAATTTGAGACTCAACATACCCCCACTGTGAAGGTGTTGCATGTCCTCATGCAACCAAAATTTTGATAATCCTTTTTCAATTCATATGCCTTGACACTTCAGCCAGTACATCCAGTCCTCTCCTCCTCTTCCTTGGTGCTGCTAACATCCTGGGCTTTTTCATCAAGCATCTGAATTTGATATTAATCAGTGCTCTGCTTAACTTCTGGCATTTCTTCTTCAATTTCTTGTTCTTCTTCTGCCATAGTCCCAGATGTAGCATGGTATTATCATGAATGATTTTGTCCAATTTGCTTTGTTCCTTCAATGTCTCATTTTCATTTTTAATGTGTCTATTTAAAAGCTCTAGCTCATAGACTTCTTGTTTCAGTGATTGTACTAGATCATCTTGTGCTGTGTGAGGCTGAGTGGACGAAGTACTGGGACCCATAGCTGTTATTTCTAAAGATTCTATATAATCATATACTTCTTGTTGCTTTGGGTCTATCTCAGGTGTCATTTTTATTGGGCTGTCCCCAAAATGCCGTGGAGGAGAGTTGTCTTCAAAATCTGGCTGAGAAGGGCTTACATCAACGTCTGGCTGAGAATGGGATGGAATATGTTCAATGTCTGACTGAGAATGAAATGAACTAGGTTCACTATATGACTGAGAGTGAGATGGACTATGGCCAGCTGGGGATTTTTCAGATTTTTCTTCTCCCAAATCAATAAAATGGGGTCCTTTCGTTTGCGTTTTCCTCAACTTCCCCTTAAGCCTGGAACTTCTTCTCACACGCTGTGGACCATTGTATTTTTTCTTTTGTTTTCCTTTCCCTTTTTTCTTGGCCATAGATGACTGTTCTTGAAGGTGAACTAGTCTCTCAGATAACACTTGATGATCCTCTTCGGAAGAAGGGGTTTGATGCATAGCCTCAATAATTTTTCTCTCTTTTGATGTTATTGGCTTTTTACCCTTGGTTTCTTTCTTCCTCCTTTTTAACAGTTTCTCTTCCCTACTAGTTCTTTCAATAGTAGTAGTAGGAGTACTTTGAGTTTCATCATTTTTTCTCTTTTTCCTACTCCTTCTTGATGTGCTACCTTCAGGAATTTCTTGAGATTCCTCAAAAAAATTTCTAATCAAAAATTGTTTCCAAGTGTCCTTCTTCTCTTTTAACTGTTTTTCAATCAAAATTTTCACAAGACCATGGTGATATAGATGTGGTTCTACATCCCCTAAATGTTTCTGAATGGTCACAGGAATCTTCTTCAAACTATTTAATAGAAAATATGGCAGATTGAGGGTATGGTTATCTAGAAAATTCATCAGCAATCGGGTATGGTACATATACATTGACCCAAAACGGCCCTCACAGGTGATAAATGTTTGAACAACTAGCAGCAAAGTAGCCCATTCCTCTTTCAAAGCATGAATAGGAATTCCTCTTTTAAAAATAGTTATGTCCATACCTGGGTTATGTAGAATCACTCTCCAGGCTTCATCACTAATGCTTTTGTTCTTAAACC
Organism: Pinus albicaulis; assembly: GCA_034641835.2. NCBI lineage: Eukaryota > Viridiplantae > Streptophyta > Pinopsida > Pinales > Pinaceae > Pinus > Pinus albicaulis. The sequence continues at coordinate 1,579,463,318 of CM076578.1, forward strand.
AACGTTCACCCTCTTGAAGAAGTTATGTGGCAGATGCTATAGATGCCTCATTCACCGTAAACTTAAGGTCTCCAATCTCTACCTCCAGGCCATTGAAAGACCTTGCAAAAGCTTTTTTCACCTCTTTATGGTAGCCTCTAAACTTTTGGATAAACCGCAGCCACTTTGCCTTCTTCAATATATCCCTGACTTGTGGATATCCTTCCATGAATTTAGGTCCCTCTGGTTCTGCTCTCAACAATTTACCCATGCTTCTTTCTGCTCTTTAAAAACTTTCCTGCATGAGGAGGGTTCAATGGAAGTAGGACGGCTGAATGAACGGAAATGAGCACGATGAATGTAGGTAGATATCAGAGAGTGGGTATACAGACTGTAGCGTAACAGAGAATGAAATGGGGTGAAGCAGAACAGAGAAGGGTTACGTGAGCACGGCGGAAATGCGGTTGTGAGATTAATAGAACAATAGGAGGAGTATAACACATCTGGCAGTGTTTTCAAATTTGGTGGCTGCAAAATAAATGTAAGCACGTTTATACAACGGCTACGGATTTTATGCGGCTGAAAGAAGCCGTAGTCAAATCAACTACGTTTCATTGTAACAGGTGGAATATCAGAGTATGAGTGAAGATCAGAGGTTTAATTATGGGACCGTTTGAGAATGAATGCAAGGATTGTGGGAGGATTGTACAGAGATCATGGAGTGGTTACGGAGTTTGTCAATACAATCATTGCACAGAATGGAGCTTATGGTTTATAACTATATAAAAATGTGTTTTAAATGCTATTTGAAATAAATTTTTACTCATACCTTGGAATTCTTGCCATTTTTCCTTGGTCTTCAATTAGTTGCTCCTCATTGATATATTGAATGCTCCATGTCTTCATAATTGGTCCTCATACCTGCATTTTATTTCATGATTATGGAAATAACATATGGCTGTACATTCTTTTGAAAAACAGAGTGGTAGCTGCAGAATCTACTTCTGGCTGCGGAAACTGGTGTCAGCTGCAGTAACAGATGTTAGCTGCGAAAACTGACACAGCTATTATTTGGGTGAATGGAAATGAACGGATGACAATTGACTAAATGGAAATGGTCATGAAAGAGAATTTTATTGGTAAAATGGAATGAAAAATGAAGTGGAGTGAAATGAAGTGGAATGAAATGAAGTGGAATGGAATGGAGTGGGTGGTCACAAAACTTGTGAAATGAAAGAGAGATTTTTTTTTTTTGGAAAATATAGGGTGTCAGGTGTTCCTGATTTTCACCTTATATTTTCTGTATAAGATTTCCAATCAGTGATTGGTTTTCAGGCTTATACAATTTTTTTTTTTTTTTAACTGAAAAGAACAAAAGCTAGGCTGGTGGGGAAGAAGAATTCTTCTATACCAGCCTGATTGCAGAATTTTCATGAAATTTTTTGACAAATTCCTCTTTTGAGAGTGGCTTATGATAAAATTTCAATCTGTGGCCATTCACAATAAGAGGAGTTTGAAACTCATCAATGGTATTGATTCTTACCACTCCATTGCTAAAGATCTTGTCAATCTCATATGGCCCAAGCCAATGAGTCTGAAATTTTCCTTGAAAATATTTAAACTTGGAATCAAATAACAATGCCCAATCTCCTTCTTGAAACTTATTCTTTTTGATGTACTTGTCATGCCATTTAGCTCTTTGATATTGAACTAGATCAGTTCTTAAAATTGCCTCTTGTTTGATCTCATCTAGCTCATTCAATTGCTCCATTCTATGCTTTTGGGCTTCTGATAAGTCCATCCCCAACTGAACTGCTATCTTGAAGGTCTTGACTTGGAACTCAATGGGGAGTAAGACTTCTTTCCCATAAACAAGTTCATAGGGAGAATGTCCTGTTGTATTTCTCCATGTAGTTCTGTAGGCCCACAAGGCTTCAGGAAGCCTTTCTGCCCAATCTCTTCTATGTAGATGAACAGTTTTGGTGATGATACTTTCAAGAACTTTGTTTGTGGACTCCACTCGACCATTTGCTTGTGGATGGTAAGGAGTAGATCTTCTGTGCTTGATTTTGTATTCTTCCATCAACTTCTCCACCAAATTGGATGTGAATTGGCTCCCCTGATCTGTCACAATTTCTCTTGGAACACCAAAGCAAGTAAAAATATCCTCATAAAGAAAATGAACAACTGAATTTTCAGTAGCAGATACTAATGCTTTGGCTTCTACCCATTTAGTAACATAATCAATACAAACCCAATATATACTTCTTTTGCTTAGATGGTGGATTAATAGGTCCAATGAAATCTAAAGCCCATTTTTCAAAGGGTTCAATGAGTACCTGTGTTTGCAATGGCATTTCATTTTAAAGGGTAGGTTTCCCTACTCTTTGGCAGCTGTCACACCTTTTGACATATTGTTTTGCATCTTTGAAGAGGGAAGGCCAATAATATCCTAAAGAGAGGATTTTATAGGCCGTCCTTTTGTCTGCAAAGTGTCCGCCACATGGTTCATCATGACATGCCTTAAGAATATCAAGCATTTCATCTTCCCTGACACATCTTCTGATCACAAGATCTGGCTCTGTTTTAAACAATTTGTTAGAAATCCATGAATATTTTGAACTCTCCTGAATAATTTTTCATTTTTCACTTGGAAATAAATGTGAAGGCAGTTTCCCTGTAACCAAATAGTTAGCAATATCTGCATACCAAGGAGTCTTAATAGTTACTGCAAACAAGTATTCATCAGGAAACTTATCCTCTACAGGAGAATCTTCTTTAGTATTCTGAATCCTAGACAAGAAATCAGCTACTGTATTTTGTTTCCCGGTCTATCCAACACAGTAATATTGAATTCTTGTAAAATTAAGAGCCATCTTGTCACTCTGCCATTAGTAACAGGTTTGTTCATTAAATATCTAATTGCAGAATGGTCAGTATGAATAAAAGTTTCATAGCCTGTTATATAATGTCTAAACTTATTGATTGCATGAACAATGGCTAAAAACTCTTTTTCAGTCACAGTATAGTTTAACTCTGTGGGAGTCAAATTTTTACTGGTATAATAAATGGCATAAGGAACTAAATCTTTTTGACCCAACACAACTCCCAGAGCTGTATCTGAAGCATCCGTAGAAATATGGAAAGGAAGTTTCCAATTTGGTCCTCTCAAGATAGGTGCTTCAGATATTCTTGTTTTCAAAGTTTCAAAGGCTGATTGACAATCAGGATCCCATTTAAATTCATAGTCTTTTGTAAGAAATTTGAAGAGTGGAGATGCTATTTTAGTAAAGTTTTCTATAAATCTTCTATAGTAACCAGTAAATCCTAGAAAACTTCTAACATCTCTTTGACAATTTGGAATAGGTAACTTGGAGATGACTTCAACTTTTTATTTATCAACCTTAATCCCATCTCTTGAACTATGATGCCCCAAAACAATACCTTCATTAAACATCATAAAGCATTTTTCATGGCTTAATGAAAGGTTTGTTTCTTTACATCTTATAAGAACTTTTTCCAAATTTTCTAATGCCTCTTCAAATGAATTACCATAAACTGTAAAATCATCCATATAAACCTCTACACAATCATGGATTAGATCAGAAAAAATTCCTAGTACTGCTCTTTGGAATGTTGTAGGTGCATTACATAACCCAAAAGGAAGTACTCGGTAGGCAAAAGTTCCCCATGGAAAGGTAAATGTGGTCTTATCTTGATCTTCAGGTGCTACCTGAATTTTATTATAGCCACTAAAACCATCCAAAAATGAAAAGTACTTTTTACCTGCTAATGTATCTAATACCTGATCGATAAAAGGCAAAGGAAAGTGATCCTTCAAAGTTGCTTTGTTCAATTCCCTGTAATTAATGCATACCCTCCATTCTCCATTCTTTTTAGGTACTATAACCAAAGGAGAAACCCATCGGCTATCTGAAATTGGATAAATGAAGTTTACATTGAGTAGTTTTTGGAGCTCTTCTTTCACTATCTCCCTAAGATTTGGATTCATCCTTCTTTGAGGTTGTCTGATTGGTCTACTGTTTTCCTCAATATAGATATGATGGATGCAAGTCTTAGGATCAATACCTTTCATGTCAGTATACTCCCATGCAAATGCAGTAGAATGTTTTTGGAAGATTTTGGTTAGTTCTTCTTGTTGTGACTTTTCCAAATGTTTGTTGATATTCAATGTTTTTCCTGGAAAAATCTCAATAGTAGAACTACCAAACTCTTCCATAGAGTAAAGAGACATTTGCCTTGATAATAAATATTCTATGTCAGATTCCAATTGAAATTGTGTAGGGTCATATTTTGAATATATCTCAAAATTTTCTAATGTGTTCAGAATTTGACTATCCTCACTTATTTCAGAAATGGTAAAGACAGGTTGTATAGTGTCCTCATCATCAACCCATTCATTGTCTCCTACTTCTGTGATTGCTTTTGCTGGAGGATACAAATTGAATTTCTTTGTCGAATTACCATTAGAAATGTACATATCCCCAGATCTACAACTAATAAAAGCATCAGCTGTGGCTAGCCAAGGTCTTCTTAAGATAAGTGGGTGCCCTCCTAGATTACTCTTGGGAGTCAAAATCATAAAATCTACTGGATATTCCCAAGAATCTAAGGAGACTGAAATATCTTCTAATACACCATCCGGTTTAATAATTGATCGATCTGCAAGTTGCAGTAAAGTAGGTGTAAAAAGAAGGTTAGGAAGTTTTAGCTGGTCCATAGTCTGTCTACTCATAATGTTAATAGCAGCCCCTAAGTCAATCAATGTGTTTGGAATTTCTATCCCATTTATATGTGTCTTGACAATTTGACTTCCTGGATCTACATACTTCTGCATGGTAATTTTTCCCATCATAATATCTGCAATTTTTCCTACCAGGTGGATTCTTCTTGTGTCTTTTAGTTTCCTTCCTGGTCTTTTGAAAATCAACTCCTTTATTGTTTTTGCTAGAATAGGAATCTCTCGAATGGCTTGTAGCAAGGGAATCTTGATACAAAAATTCTTCAATTCATCTAGAAAATCATAGTTAGGCAACAAGATTTGTTTTTCCACCCCCTTGTCAATTTGTAGTCTTTCAGGAAAAGGAGGTGTAGATGAAGATGCAAGTTGCTCAACTATAGGAGTTGTGGGTGTTAACTTTTCTTTTTCTTTTTGAATGTTTGAATTTTGAAGAGATGCTTCCTCAGAACCCTCATTGACTTTAAGAGAGTCCTCCTCAGAGGTATCTTGTTCTTGAATATCTATAGAATGTTTTTCTAAAACTCTACCAGATCTGAGTTGTACATCATTGAGAGGAACAATCATATAGGTAGGAAATTGTTGTCCTTCTATCATGTAAGTATTCTGAGGATTTTTATTGTTAGGATTTGGCAATGGCCGAGCTGGAAGTTGATTTGTCTTTTGTTGGTATGGGAGCATGAGTTGAGGATTTGGATTTTGTTGAGAAGGTTGTTGTTGTGGAAATGGCAATGAAAGTTGTGGATTTGGGTTTGGAAGTTGTGGAGCTTGCTGATTTTGAAAAGATGGAGGATATTGATAAAATTGAGCAAATCTCCCATAAGGATTTTGCATCCGTTGTACCCATGGCTGATATGGATTTTGATGTTGGGGCCAAGGTTGTTGCCAAGGATTCCAATTTGGTGGGGTTTGAAGATTCATAGGGTTGTTAAACCCTTGAGTTTTTTGTCCCTGCCAAGGTCTTCTTGCAACAAAACAAAGAGATTCTACTGAATTTGGGTCTTCTTGAAAGACAACTTTGAGTCCAGGAATTGAAGGACAATCCTTGATCTCATGATTCTCTGAGCAAATTATACATGTTTCTACAACTTTTTCATCCAAGGGACATTCCCTTAAAGCATGTTTCTTCCTACATTTCGGACAAAAGATGGCTAGAGCATCAGTTTCTGCTTTCTGCTTGTTTTGGATTTTAAGGGTGTCTAGTTGTTCACTAAGGCTCCCTAAAATATCAGTTTTGAATTCATTAATCATGTTACCAATCTCTGCCTTAATTACTGATCCAGTTGCAGATTTGTTAGCCCTAATAAGAGAAGGATCCCTAGGCCCTTTTCCTGTTTTAGATTTTCCTCTTGAGAGATGGACACATAGTTTTGTTATGTCACGAAGTGGAAGTTGAGAAATGTCTCCTTTCCCCATCATGTTTAAAATATCTATCCATTCATCTCTAATGGATTTTAATATGACGGCTTTCAAGGTTTCATCATCTAATTTTCTCATCTTTGCTCTTTTTAAGTTGTATTGAAATCTTTCAAGTAAATCTTCCAAGTTTTCATCTTCTTTTTGCATCATTTTGAATACCTCATCCTTGTGATTGGTGGGCATACAATAGTCCAAGTATATATCCAAAAAAATGTGTTTCATATCATTCCAAGTCCTAATAGATTGAGTAGCTAATCCCATGAACCATTTCAAAGCAGCTCCCTTCAATGTTGAAGGAAACAATTTGAGTTTTTGAGAGTCTTCCATATAGTCATAGGTTCGGCACACAACTTCAAACTCAAACAGAAATGTTTCAGGATCCTCACTTTGCAATCCATAAAAGTTGGGGAGGACAGATGGTGAGATATTTTTCATTGTTGTATGAGTTTCCTCATCAACTATAGGGAATCCAAACAAGTTATCTCCTTCCCTATTTCTTCCATTATTATCTTCACCATTGTTGTCTCCATTGTTTCCTCCTCCTCTACCTCTACCTCTACCTCCAAATCCATCTATTATTTCCTCTGCCATGATAGTTTCTTTAGAGTCCTTAAAGTCCTTTGGTTCTTCTATCAAGGGAGGATGAGAGGGAGTCTCTTCCTTTTCTAAATGAGATTTAGAAGGTGGTATAGGAGAATCCTCTAATTCAGTTGCTCCTTGAATTCCAAAAATCTTAGGGCTAGGGGTAGATGGTGGTGAATCTTGTCTATGCCTTGAAGAAGATGGAGTTGTAAAAATCGAACTTTTTGCTTTAGCTATAAACCTTCCCCTAGAATCTCTTGCTCTATGCATGTCATTTATTTATTTTTTTAAAAGTTGGGCTAATAATTCTTTTTCTGATCTTCTAGGTCACACTAGGTGCAAGAAGAGAGCACACTTAAGAAATTACTGAACCAATAACTCTCTTTTCTGATCCTCCAGGTCACACTAGGTGCAAGAGGAGAGCATACTTCAAGAAGTTATCAAGTTTTCCCTTCTTTTATTATTATTATTTTTATTTTTTTTAAGAAATTGGCTACCTAGTTACACTTCCCCGGCAACGGCGCCAAAATGTTTGGTCAATTTAGTGTGTCCTAAATTGCTACATTAATTTATCAATCTGGGATTCGTAAGCTGATGAAGTGTGGCGCACTATATGTGCAAGATAACCTATTTCTTACATTTTTGTCGTTTTTGGTTTTCTAATGTGAGATGGAAATTCTAAAATAAAAATAAGTATGGTTATGATTGTTCAAGGCAATGATATCCTTTATAATGATTTACCAACTTCAAACTTCAAAAGGAATTTGAAACATACAATGACAAAACTGAAAGGAAATGAAAATGTGCTACTAGCCTAATAAATCAAAAGTGAACTATTGAGCATGAAAACCAAACTATCCTTGCTGTTGTCTAAACACAAAAGAAACTATGCTTAAAGAAATCCAAGAATTGCAACAAAGTAAATCTAAATCAAATTACATCAACTTATATTCTGATCCCTCGCCATTAGTCCAACTATGGCTTTCGGAGGTAACCATAAACAACTTGAGCAACCTGATATCTAATTTGCAGAAAAAGAAACTAATATCAAACTACACACTCATACTTCAATCCCTCACCATTAGTCTAGCTATGGCTTTCGGAGGTAACTGAAAATGACATGAGCAATTTAATATATCTAAATCTAACTACTGAAGAAAATGTGCAAGACTGAAATAAACAAAGCAGTACTGGAATTAAACAAAAACTAAGAAAAATAAATTAGTAGCAGAACAATATTGATTCCATGTCATTAGTCAAAAGATATGCAAATTCCCGGGCTGCCTATTTGTAATCTAAAACAAGAACACTGATCAGTTAACAATAACATAAAACATGAAAGATCATGGACAGAAGTAAAATGTAAAGTATGAAAGATTATGAACAGAGATGAAGCATAAATACCATGAAAGATGCAATGTATAAACACGTGAATGACTTATGGCACAATGAACTTAAAGAAATAAAACAAGAAACTATACAATAATGCACAAAACCTCAGCGTGTGCAGGGGCCCTTTGCACCAGCCTCGGGCAACAGCCTTCAAATACGAATTACGCTTGGAAACAGAGTCTTCTTATATATTAAAATGCAGTCATAACAGAGAAATGATATTACAGCACAGTGGCAACGCAATTACATTACAGAGCTATATGGAGGCTAACTATTATGCGTATGAAAACATGTTATTTATAACAAAGGTGATATAACTAATTCCCTAAAGTTTGTTCTGATGGAGACACGTGAACCATCACGTCCAGAGATCCAGCATCATGGCCGCGGTGAGGAGTAAATCTATGAAGAGTGGATGTTGGATTCGGCTTATGGAGCCGTGTACAGGTGTTGATGTGTCTCCCGTAAATTAGAAACGGTCATACAAATCTTCACGTGATGAGAAACAGAGTCATGTCACCGTGGGACTCTACAGTTGACTTCCACTTGGCCACCTTTGACCACAACCTCCTTAGGTGAATTTTCCCGAGCCAATAGGACACGATCCATTTCCACATCATTTCTGACTTGCCCATGTGGCTCGATTTGCTTGAAGACACCTGCAACATAGACTTTCACAAAATGGCCGCGGAAAGTTGCAGCAGCTGCGGAAAGTGGCAAGATTCCGCAGCTAAATGAGCAAAAATCTAAATCAAACAGCAGACACAAAACATAGTTAAAAACCATTTTAGATGCTCTTTTACAATTGATATGCAATTATATTGACAACTTAGAAGGTTCAGGTGAATGAAAAAGGTCTAGAAAGGTGTATAGGAAAGATGCAGATTTGAGACTCAACAGGGATCTTGTAATAGAGCCTTTCTAGTGTACAAATATGAAATGGATCTGATCTTTTGTACACATATATTCTCTAGATCTTAAGTGTAACATTCAGCTACTGCAACTCCATAAAATAACGTTGTTAAGCCATTTTTCATTAAATACATGTGTTGCAGTGTTCTTTTCTGAAGATTTCCTTCTTTCTTGTCTTCTATATCCTGTTGTATAATGTAAGAGCATCAATATAGATCTGATTTGCTGTTGTATATTAAAAATTTGATCTTATTTGATGGCCTCCTGTTCATGTTTTCCAAAACTTCATTATTTCTGAAGCATTTTGTTGTACATAGCTGCAGCCCCTCTCATTGGGTGTTTTTTAGCTAGACTAAGTGGTGGGAGATCTGTTTACCACACCTAGTTTGATTTTTTTTTCTCTCATTATGGATCTAGACCCCAGATATACTGATCTAAGGGATCTAAGGGCTGCAAAATCATTTCTGTGCACATATTTCCCAAAATTGCGTCATTTTAGCAAGCACTGCTGTGCATTCCCATTTAAGGATATTACACAAGAGTACAATCTGACTGTTTCACCATCCTAGAAAAATGATGACTCAACTAGAGAACACTCATAGAAACCTTAGGGCTACATAAAGGAACTTAGAAAACCCCAAAAACATCCCTATATAGGTTTTTTTTCAGTTATTGGTGGTGGACCATAAACACATATCCTAAAAAAAAAAAAAACATCCACCTGGCGACTCCACTAGCCTCCAGTAGGCCTTCTAACTTTACTAGTGTTCATAGAATTCCTCAGGATTGTGTCAAATCAGCCCTGAGAGGTTTAGCAGACTAGTCACACACTATGCGAGTTTAATAAACACTTAGAGAGGTCAACCTTTCAAAAGCAGTCACAAAATTTCAACCTCTCTACATTTTGAGTTTGAAAAATTGCTTCACAAAGGATCAGTACCAGATCTCATCTGGAACCAAACCCTCCTACTATAGTTGATGACCAATAAATTATTGTATGGAAAACTTCCAAAACTAAAGATTCAACTATTGTTAGGACCATTCATAGAGCAAGTTCTGTCCCTGAATATCTTACAGCCTTGCAAGATCCCCATTTTGACTTGCACCATACAAGAAACCTTTTTAGAACTAAGTCACAAAGTAGGATTGACCAGACTGACCTTGAGCCCATAGATTTGCAACAGAGTCCTAGTAGATAAGCCTCTCCTTCCACTCCTCCTGACTTTCAACTTCTCCATCACTTTGGCTCTTTTCATCCCAAGTTTGCTCAGAATCAGTTTGTTGGTCCAAGTACTTCCACCACACGCATTCATATCACCATTGTGCAAACCACTCCATCCCATCTCACAAACCCTCCTCTTGTAAATCCCCCTTGGATTCCATTAGCTCCCATCATGCCAACATGGTATGCTCCCCTAGTGTTACCACAGCCTTTGGTACCTTTACCAAATGACTACCAATCTAGAATACCCCACTTCACCGGAGCTGAATCTACCACTGCCCAACAACATGTAGATAAAATTAATGATTCCTTTGACTACATGGAATTAGAATAGGATACCATAAAAATGAGAATATTTTCCCAAAGCTTAGGAGGAGAAACCAAGAAATGGTTCAAAATATTGACTCCTAACAACATACATGATCTCCCTTCCCTTTACCAAACATTCATAAACAAGTGAGAAATTAAGAAAAACCCTCTCCAAGTCCTCTCAAAATATAAAAACCTTAAGAGAAATATCGGGGAAAGTGTCCAAGACTATTTCACTAGGTTCAATAGTGTGTACAATGCTTTCCCACCTCACATGAAACCCCCACAAGGCCTAGGACTAGTGAAATTTCCAGAAGGCTTTGATCCCGACATGACTTACCAATTAAGAGAGAGAGAGACCCCTTAACTTTAGAAGAAATTCAAAGGGGAGTTGTGAGTGCAGAAGCCAACCTCATTGAAAAGAGGGCTATGATGAGATCAGAAAAGAGAGTTACCTACAAAGATGAAACTATGCCCTCAACCTCCTCATCTGATGCCAAGATTGACAGCTTAGTTAGAACAATGGAGAGAATGATGGAAAAGATAAATTTGAATGAAAGAACACCTCCTAGGGACAACCAACCAAATCCAAAAAACAGAAATAGGAATCCGAACTTCAGAAGAGACCCACCCCAAATCATACAAAGGGAAAATGACCAACATATTAGGTCCCCTTTCTAAGATAACTATGTAGATGAAGGGGAAAGAGATACTGAACAGCCGGAAGAAAACCATGTAAACTTGATAGGTTTTGATAATGAGGGTGATGTTTTTCTCACTGAAGAAGAAAAAGGTTTATTTTCCTCAAATCAAACTGAAACAAACTATGAGGATTTTGAAGACTACTAATTAGGATTTGAAAATGACATAATGGAAGTCCATAGGAAATATGACCTTAGGAGAAAAAAGAACCAAGAAACCTCCAAGAGAAACCAAACAGACACTGTTGTTAGGAAATACCCTAAAAATACTCCTAAGAGGACAGTAGACAATACCAACACCATGGCTAAGAAAACTGATCCAAATAGAGACAAAACTAGCTAACCAAGTGGTGACACAAGCTGCCCTAGTGCCTCTACTTGTGGCCCTGAGAAAACTCTTTTGTCCAAAGTCCCAAAACAAAATCAGAAAATTAAACTTGTAGAAAAAATTATGGTTGATAAAACTGATGTAAATATGCCCAAAACACAAGTACCTTTCAGTTTTGAAGGAGATATTTCTAAAATCAAGATAACCTTACCTGTCACTGAACTGATTACCCAAGATATGTATAGATCCCAAGTTTTGGAAGTTTGGAACATAGGAAATGATATCAACACTCTACACTTGACTGATGACAAACCAGTGCTATTGTTTGGACCTGAAGTAGAGGGAAAATACCAAGAAGGAGATATTCCCCCTTTATATGTTAGCCTAAACATACATGACAAAATCTTACATAATGCCACGTTGGACTTCGACGCCTCTCACAACCTCATGCCAAAGGTGGTGATGGAGATATTAGGCCTCGAAATAACCAAACCTTACAAGGACCTATATTCCTTTGATTCAAGCGGAGTCAAGTGTTTGGGTCTAATCAAGGATCTATGTGTCAATCTAGCACAAATTCCTGCTAAAGGTCTGGTCATGGACATAGTAGTAGCCGACACTCCCCCCAAGTATGGCATGCTTTTATCTAGATCTTGGGGAGCAAAAATTCAGGGGAACCTTCAACTAGACATGTCATATGCTACCATCCCTGTTTTTAACCAAACAAGGAGATTATATTGAGAATCACACATGAAGTATATGGTTAGCAGCCAAGAAAGGCCAAAAAACACACCTCTTTATTCCATCCATTCAGATCTAGATTCATTAATTTTATGTAATGAAGAGGACATTAATGAGTAGGTAAGTGAAATTGAGACAAATCTAGACATACCACAACACTCAAACTAGACAATGCATGAAGAACTCAATAGCCAAATCTCTAGCCGCTTGAAACAACAATATGATGGCAAAGCTAAACTTAATTTTCTGCAAATTGAAGATAAAATTTCAAAACTAAAACTAAGTTTAGAATTTGAGCAAGGTTTCTCAAATGAAGGAAAAACACCAAAAACATAACCATTCCCTTTTGTCGATATAAAAATGCTAGAAAAATTTCGTATAGTACAACTTTTTAGGAACCTGGATCAAAAGAACCTTAAGGTCTTCTCATACAATGATAACTCATCACCAAAAGGTTTTGTCACTTCAAAAGAGTGGTTGGATGCCAAAGATGGTGTCAAGAAGCCTAAAGTGGTACCTACTAAGGATGACATAGAAGAATACAACATAGGTAGCCTAGAAAAACCTAAAATGATCAGGTTATCCAAGACTTTGTCACCTCACACAAAACAGAAATACATAAGACTGTGCAAAGAGTTGGAATATTATTTTACATATGATCATGAGAGCTTGAAACCTTTTGACACAAAAATTTCTCCAAGTATGATCCCTTTCAAGAAAAACCAGAAATCTTTGGAGCACATTGTGTCACTAGGAAAGAAAGCAAAGGGTTATAAGCTATGTGTAGACTTTAAAGGCTTGGATCAAACCCCCCTGAAAAACAAACACCCTTTTTCTAACAAAAATCATATGCTGCAAGGGGTAGAAGGTTCTAACAAGATGTCATTGTCTAATAGTGTTTCAACTTACAACCAGGTGATAATACTTCCAACTAATCAGTATAAAGCCACTTTCAAAGCACCTCGGGGCATCTACATGCATGATCAAATGCCTTCTGAGTTAAGGAGTGTGTAAGCTACTTTCTAAAGGGCCATGGCTCCTAATTTTAGTTATTCCACCATGATATACATTGATGACATCATTGCCTGCTTTAAAACTCATGAAGAATACCTTTTCCACCTAAAAATAATCTTCAACAGAAACAAAGTTCAGAAGCAAGAACCAATGAGAAGGTACAAAGGAAAACATAATAAGTTTCATAATTTTTGGAAATATCATTCCATCATCCATTCAAGAAGGGAAAAAAATGCTTTCTTTTTACAAGAGCTAGATGAGAATGAGTTATTTGGCAACCCTGTCAATGACAGGATACTCAAGCATTGTTTTTGTCAAGAGTCCTAGTTGAAGCTTTCATTCATTGTACATAACATTGCACAAGGAAAGGTCAGTAATATATATATATATATATATATATATATATATACCAAAAAACAGAAAATGGAAAAAGAGGGCGGATTTAAAGAAGAGGTATAGCCCCGTACCAAAAAAAAGAGTACTACTGAAAGTGTGCAAGCCTAAATGCTACTACTTGTTAGAAAAGAGTCTTGTTTAGTCATCTAGCCTCATCATGGCTGAACATGTTTTAAATTTCTGTTGTTAGGTTAGTGAAATAAGGCTTGTCAAATCATTTAAACTTGAATTGTCCGTAGAAATAGATTAGGAGAAAAAGATGTTGGTTCTCAATGCTCAAATTTGAACCAAGGAGAAAGATAGGGATGATTAAAAAATGATGAAACAAAGCCATCATACTTTCTAGTTTTGTTTGGACGAAAATAATGTCTGTGTGCAGTTTGTTCCATTGCCACAACCCATGTTGAATCAGATTGCTTAATCCTGGTTCAAATCATGTTTTCAATTTCATGTCAATAGCTTAGAGAATGAAGTCTATCATACAACTTAATATTGACAGTCAAATAGTATAGGTAGAGAATAAAAAGGGTTCACTAGCATAATCTGAACTTTTGGAAGTAATAAGGGTATGAGTATTTAGTTTTTTTTTCTTTCAAAAGAAAGGGAATATCAATGGTTTTCCAGTCCAAGTGCACCCAAAGGAAGAAAAAATGTTAGGCAAAGTATGATGGGTAGGTAGAGATGAGGTTGAAGCAAACATGTCTTTCATATTTTTAGGTCATAGCTTCAAGAGAAACATTAGCAAATGAAAGAAGAAAAATTTGCACAATGGATGAGGCACTGGTCTTTATAAATGCAGAGATTTGATATATGAAGTTCTGGACACCTCCTAAGAAGGAGTTGCCCTCCCCAAGTGGAACCACTGTTATTCATCAACATTTTTTACTATTTGAAGATGACTAAATATCAGTCCTATATTTCTAAAAACAAAATTCGTGAATATTGTGAGTTTTATAAATCTCACCGCCTTCATTATCCTTAGGATAAATTTTTCACTATATCACCATTTTTTCATGTCATGGGCTCATGTCACTCATCTTTATTTTATTTTTCCACCCATGACCTCAATACTCTGTTTTACCTTGCCTCACCCCTTCACTTTCCATCTAGGATCACCAACTAGCCTACTCTTTCCCATGTTCACCAGATATCTTAAGAATTGATGGTCTCAAAATAACTCTATAAGCTCTTTAGATCAGTCAAGTACATCAGTTTATATAGGTTCAAATACACCAATTGGTCAAAAAGCTCTGTTTTTACACTATCAAGATCCCAAGCCTAATCTCAGTCAAGGACCAAGTTAAAACCCTACCACTAGATTATTAGGTTTTCCCTAGGTTATAGGGTATTCATTGGTATTTTAACCTCTGTTATTCTCATACTAGTTATGCTTCTAATGAAAAAGAATAGAAACACATGATTGCTCAAGAAATATCAAAGGATCTTCAAAGATGGCTATTTGGTCAAATTCAGAGTTCTGCAAAAGTAACTGTGATTGATATTTCTGCAGGAATGTCATGAAGTAAAGAAACAAAAGAAATTGAGAGGTTAACTGATAAGTCTCTAAAAGGAAAGTAGGGAGCGCTAAGTATAAAAGAGAATCAAGGTTTTTTTAAGCCTAATTGGGTCAACAGTATGCCAAACAAAAGCCCAATGCAGCAAGACATACAAAAGAAGATCAAGATCTCATCTCAGACATTTTCATTCAGTGGTTAAAGAATCGAAAACATGGTGTGAGCTCCAAGGTAAAAATGAAAGGTTTTGAAGGTACTAACACTGTGTGGATGGCTAAAAGTTATCAAAGTGATTACAACATTTTCAAGGATCAGAAGGAAAGGTCACTTCAAGGTTTCATAACACCTGCTGAATTAAAAGTGCTCAAGGACATAGGCCACTCAAAGGAAATAAGCCTTGTCATTCAAAACAAAATCTGCAGAAGAAGAAAGTAAAGAGTATCAGTAGGATGTGGGTCAAGTTATTTTTCAAAGCCAACTGACTTTCAGTGATTTAAAAGGGGTAAAAACATAGTTTTGAGCTCAAAAGTGGTAAAACAAAAGTGATTACAAGGTTGCTGGTTTATGTCATATTGTAAATACCAAAGAAAAAACTAAATCAGTGCTTTAGCCACCTATAGCAAAAGGCTAAATTCATCACCTATTCACCTACAACAAAAAGGGACAAATAAATGTCAGTGAAAAGTTAAAAGGAGTGACAAAATTAGAAAAGTGGGTTTTATACTTGAAATTAATTTTATAAACCTATTAAAGCCTTTCTTGCCCTTCAGCAACTCATTTTCTGTTACAAGTATCATCGAAGAGCACTCAAAGAAAATTTGTGGATTTTTGGAAAATTAGGGCAAAATTTTCCCTATGCTACACGCCTGAAAACCCCTGCTACACTCTTGGAGATTGTCTGCCATGTGAAATGCACTGAGCGCTACGCGCCTGTGACCCAATTTTGCTTGTTTACCATCATGCAAAACTGACAGCCCACACTCAGAACCAGTGTGCAACCTTGCCCGACGCTGCAAATTTAGCAGAATCCCGATAGGCCCGACATCCTTTGCCCATGGAGCAGAGGGCCCAACACTGCGTGTTCAGCAGTGACCCGACAGGCCCGACAGCCTTTGCCTAGTGCTAAGTGCCTACGCTGTGCATTTAGCTAGGAGGGTTTCTACAGCAAATAAAGCCCTCAATATGCTACAAACTTCATCAAATTCACCTCCAAAGGTTCCGTAACACCTCTGAGGGGTAAGTAAAAAGGAACCTCCTCTCTTTCAAGCTATTATCATTAAATTAGAAGAATAAACCTTAGATTTATCCATCAATTTCACAAAGAAATATTAGGGTTTTGACCTTCAAAGAAAGAGTAAAAAAGAAAAATTTCAAGGGAAACTAATAGTGGTAATGGTGAGGGAGGCCAAGGGCCTAGAAGACAACAGAGAAAGGGTGGAATAGTAAACAAATTTGAGCCACTGAATACCAAGGAATTGATGGCCTCTCCTATGACAGTTTCATATTTCTAAGAGATGGGTTGTTTTGACTTCTGTGAAAGGGTATAATAGGTCCAAAGTCACCTTGAGTTGACCAGGCATTTTATCCTTAACCTCCATGACCATCAAGTACATCTAGTAGGGGTAAATTTTGAACTATCCACCAATACAATTTATATGGCCACCTAGATACCTAGTATAGGAGAAAAGTAGTTCAAGCAGGCATATTTGAACCTGAGCCATTATCAACCTTTCTTGAAACCTAGATACCAAGCTGACAACAAATTCATTTTTACATTTTCACATCTACTGGAGAGATATGAACCCTTGATGAAAGTCATCATGAAATATTTTACATGTGAGGGTAGGTTTTCTAGGATTTATTCCTACCATATAAGACTGCTCATGCACTTCACTAGGGCCAAGATGTTACATTTTCCCTACTATCTTTATAGAAGTATTGATAAGATGTCTTACATTGTGCAAAAAAGACATCCTTCACACCAAATGCAAAGTATTTTTCACCATTCTCTTATCAAAATGATTGTGTTACATCAATTAGAGCAACAGGGTATTCCATGGGAGGTGTTCATCGTGTTGGGGTTCCCATGTTTTGGCCAGATTGGCAAGACCAAAAGATGAGACAACATCAGAACCACTTTGGGATCCTAGGATCTAGCCCTCCTGGACCCGGAGAGGGATTTCTCCAATAAGACAAAGAATGATATATCTTTGAAAGATCAAAATGAGATGTTAGGGTAGTTATGAAGCACAAAGGGGGTTTAAAATGATTTGTCTGGTTGGTTGTTGGGTTGGTCATGGGCTCATAGATTGAGAAGGTCATGGAAGGAAAGGAGAAAAATAGCAGGATTTTTTGGCAAAAGAGGATAGGTTAGGAATGTGCCATCCATTGGGCTATGGAGTCATGAAAGGGGATTACTTGCACACAACTAGCCAAGGCTTTCAGAGGGAAAATCATCTATAATAAAGGATATTTTAGATAGATGGTGGAATGGAACATTAAGGAAAGAAAGTGAAAGAAGGAAAACAACCCAATTTCTGTTTATAGATCAGGTCAGAGGTCATTTAACTCCAGCCCTGCTTGGACATACTCAAAGGCAGCTTTCAAAGGAGAGACAAAGGGGCAGCTTATAGATAAGACCAGAGGTCATTTAACTCCAGGTCCACTTTAGCATGCTCCAAGGGAAAACATAGATAAGTTTAACAGAGCCAGGGTCTATAGATCAGAGAAGGAATTTGAACCTTCAATGCTTTGACACCAACAAGAGATCTTAGAAAGGCCAGCTGGTCGCACAAGGACCCTAGTGGACAGGGCTAACTCTAATCCCCAGTATCCCAAATCTTCCAGCTTAAACCCAACAAGAACAACTAAAGACAGATTTCAATAATTCATACATCAGCTAGCAGCATATGGAACTACTACACTGGTTAAATTAGTTTGAAATCAATCCTCAGATAACACATATAGAAGAAAACATTGAAGGCGAGGAGAGCAGAGACATTGGGTACCTAACAAGGGTAAATACTATGCCAAATTTCTGATGCAAGCCAGAAGACCAATGAAAAACATGAAAAATGTAATAAACAATGCGATAAGAAAACATTACCCACATTAATAGACTAGGATCCAAAGAAATTTGCTTGATTAATTAATGCAAAACCAGTCACATGCATTGAGCTCAATGGCTGATTATAGTCCAAACTTTCTCCTCCAAACCTATTACATTACAAGCTACTCTGCTACTCCCTCCCAAGACTGTTCTAACAGTCAAACTGAATCCCTCTAACTACAATAAAAACAACCAAACAACAACCTTTACAACATGTTCTTGGGGATTCTTATAGGAAAAGTGGATAGCAAGAGTAGGTGTTTCATTTAATTTGACTCATTAAGACAGAGTGGAGGAAAGAGTTCGTGCCCACTCAGTTTAAATTTTGGGAATTTATCTTCAGTACTCTTTGGAAGAAAGATTACTCTTCGTCAGGCTGCAATTTACTCAATGTATGTCTTTGCTGTACTTGCTCCAACATTCTAGTGAACTGAACAAAAACAAATCAATGAATTAGGTCTGCCATACTGTGTAAAAAATGCTTCTGATGGTGTAGGACCGCCGTCAGGGTGGAAATCTTCTCAGGAACACGACATAGAATGAAAGCTGTATGGATACTATGTCCTTTCACTGGTAGGAACATTCCGCTGATGGTGACATTGATATATATCATTTTCTATGCATTGGACCTTCTGAGCAGTCCACGATGTCTTCAAACTGGTACCTTTTCCTTCTAAATTATCAGATTAAGACTTAATATCTTCAATTACACACCTTTAAACTCTCTACTTTTTCACTGATACTCTTTCGCTGCTTCATTCCAGTCTCTGTCAGTGAAAACTGCACTTTAATGGCGCCAGAGAGGTTTTGCAGAGTTTGAACTCTGTCCTTTGATGTAATTTATGTTACGGACACCTTTCCGGACATTTCCCTGTAATATCAGGCTCTAAATTCAGCTTCTTCTGTGCACTGTGCTGTTGAAAATGCAACAATATGATGAAGCTTAGTGAAATGAAGTCGCCTTCACTAAGTGGGCCCGCAGGCTATTTTTGGCGCAAAGTCTATTTTTAGACATATGGATCATGGTCTATGAGTTGCAGGATGCTATTTATGGATGATTGGTCGAGTTGGTAAAAATAGATGGACCTCTATTTTTAGACATTGGGCGGTTTCTATTTTTAAACTGCCGGGCTAAAAATAGAACAGTCAAATATTATTAACCCTTAATAATATTTAGACTATAAACATTATCTTATCCTCTTGGAGCACTTTAGTTTGATGCTTGGATGTGGCACATGCAGCTGACAGAAGGAAATACACTTTTCCTATGGGTTAGTTGAGCTATTGCATGGTTGACTTCAGTTAGAACTCATGTGGCAGAGTTTGGTGGAGTTGATGAGACAGTTGGTGGAGTTGTGTTCTGTTTAACTTAGTTGAACTAGTTGGATTTATTCTAATTGAAAAATACACTAGTGATGAGTGGTGTGAATTAATTATTAATTAATTCACTAATTATTAACTCATAAATCAACTAAAGAACACATCAGTTAACTGCAATGCATGGATAGTTCAGTGGAGACCAGTGTTAGAGGTGGGTGAAAGGGTGAGTGTGACTATCAGTTGTGACCATGATTGTGCATGAGATTTGCACACACATTGATGGAGATTGCCAATGAGGATTGTGCAGTTGAAGCTAGGGGATTCAAACTTGGATCTCACTCATTACTCATCTTGGATTGCGCAGTAGAGGCAGGCAGACTTTTGGAGAAGATTTGAACCCATGACTTGTTCAAATCTCAGATAGTTTGTGTGTAACTTTTTGGAGATAATATTGAGTACTTGTGAGGAGTATTGTGCTATGTATTGTTACATGTTATCTATCATTATACTATACAGATAGTTGGGGGTTTTCAGCTATTGCTTTCCCCATTACATACTGTGTTCTATGTGTGCTTGATTATTTGTTTATGGGCGCATGCGACTGTTTCTATTTCCGCATATTGATGATCAATAGTAGAAGAGGTTATGTATTATGCATGAAGCTTAAATAGTGTGTAATCAGGATAATCTCGATGAATAATTCAGCTATTATTCAAATTTCTACATGTGCCACTACAATAGTGAATATGAATCATTGCGGTTTTCTGCCTGCCTATAACCCTGCAAAACATGAAAACGCGTTAGGAAAACATGCATGGGGAGGGTGGATGCAGCGGAGATGATGAAAATGACGTCTCGGTGGTGAAATGGCGGAATAGTTGCAGGTTGATGGCGGAAAACGCAACGAACAGTGGAGGATGGAGAGGTGGAAATTTTAATGTAAATCATTTAAAATTTTACCTTTGAACGAATTATATAGGGGACGGACCAAAAGAGTGATGAAAACACGTGGAGTGGTGACGTGGAGGGACCGGGCGATGGCAAGGCTGACTTTAAATCTGGACCGTCCGATCTCAGGTGGAGATCGACGACTGAAAATGCGTCGAGGGGCGATGGACAGTGGGCCAGAGGTAAAACAGTCAAAGGCGGGGGCGATTGAATCAGGACCGTCCGATCTTAGGAGGAGATCGACGGTGGGAAACTTAGCGGAGGTCGATGGATGGTGGGCCAGGGGTACTGTTTTCCTTGGTTAACTCCCACGCAACTACCGTCGGATGGATCGCCCCAGATCGGACGATGTACAATGATATCGCGACGGATCTGTGGTCGAACGATAACGCGCGATGGAGGGCGGTTTATGAACAGTGCGTGGGGCCACGCGTCATGCGATGAATGGAATCGCTCCGAAATGAAAAATACCGCCCACCTCCCAAAGGCGGTGCGATAGATACCATCGGTTTCTGCACAGTGTTTGGCACGGGGACCACCGGGGCGGATGAATAAGGACCGTCGATTCGCGGGTTGCAATGGACAGTTGTGATTCGATCGAAGGGGCAAACGGAGTGGGCCACGGGCGTTATGGAGCTTGTGACGACTGTCTAATCTGTACAGATCGACGGCTCAAAATGCTCCCGATACACAATTATGGTAAGCACATTTCGGGTTAGCGCCAGGTTCTAGCACCCGGGTCACGTGGGGAAAAGGTCAAGGGGGCTGGCCGAAGGGGGCTAGCCTGTAATAAGGTAGAAAGTGGGTTTTGGGCCCATTTTAATGCATTTTGAGGCTAGGAAAAGGTAACAATAGAGGGAATAAGGGTTTATTAAACCAAACCAAGGGTGTATGCGTGGTTTAAGAGGGGCATGGGGATGATTTAGAAGGTTTAAGGGGGGCATTGGGGGTGAAAAGGAGGCTTTGAAAAAAAAGGGGGGGGGGGAAGGGATGAAATGATGAATTCTGCAGGGGTACAAGGGGCAAATGAAGGCCTTTAGGAGCACAATTTTTGCAATCAGAGAGGCTTTATAATGGGAATCAGCAGAGGGGTTTTCATCAAAGGACAAAGGCACAAGGAGGCTTCAAGGATGATGTGTTTTTAGGGGAAATGCATTCCTTGAAGGCTCAAAAAAACAACCCCCACAGTGTATGTTCAGGTACCAGGCATCTATGCTAGCTTACTGTGGGGATAGCTTCTTCTTGAAGGAGTCGGGAATTGAAGAAAATGATCTTTGGAGTAGGCCCAGGATGCACAGCGCATTCAATTCTTTATTCTGCGGTCCTTGCCACAAATTGTGAAGACATCAAATGTTGAGAAAAATTCTCAAACAATCTACCTACCCATCCTGCAATCCTAGAATTTATCTTTTTGGGTGCATTTGGACTAGCAGACCCTTTACATCATTTATTTTTTACAAACATGAAAAGAAACCTATTCTACTTCTACCCTTATTACTCCATGAGACCAGATTAAAATGTTGGCCTCATAACTCTCTACCTACACTACTATCTGCTAGGATTAGACTATCTAGCAGATTTCTTCTCTACATTCTAAGACATAAATTGAAAAAAAAACAGTCAAGCCAAGATTAGACTGTCTGGCTTGCTGGACTTCGCAGAAATTAAAAACAACTAACTACATGATCACAGACTGAGCTTTATTGAGCTTTTCCTACCTACCCTACTCTACTTCAAATATTTACAAGTCTAGCTTACAAAAATTGTCTTCCAATGTAACCAGTCCATCAAGTGATCCCATGGCTGGTCTCTCTTGCTCAACTCCTTGAGCATGCTGGATAGGCAGGGCTGCTCCCACTCTCTTTGATCCACAACAGCAGCTACAAAAAATTTTCTTGCTGTCTGCAACATGCTGCTCAAAAGATACAGTCCTTTTCAAATGTATTAGAAATGAGCACCAGGATCATGAAATGATGCACAGTTTATGAATATCTGGCAGAGCGGTACACATTTACCATTTTTTGGTCATCTAACCTATTATCATTAGATGGACCCAAGTACACCATGTAAGACCAATTTCACCCTAAGTAAAATTGCTTTCACTATGTAAATAAAATAAATCATTAATTATTTGATTATTACTCAACCACATCCTTAAAATAAAAATAAATCATTTATTTATTTATTATTTACAAATAAAGGGATTTGACCCAATTCAAATTCTTTTTCCCTCCAACAAATATAATAAAAATATTCCATAAAAGTTGGATCTTGATTTGGTTAATAATATTTTAACTATGCACTAATATCTAGACTAACTTAATATTTTGTTATAAATAGAAGGGTTTTTCCATTCATTCACTACCTTTTGTTGCCTAAATATCACTCTGGATCTATACCTTTGGTCTGACTTTGATCCATTATTATTGTCATATTTTCCATTATTTGCTGTGTGAGCTCCTTTGAGTTCTATCTTTGTTTGGGTTTTCTACACCAACAAGAGAGAGAAATGCTAGATCTGAAGTGCGAGGACTTCCAAGAACCCATCCCATTGAGAGAATTGGGAAAATCTTTGTTTTCCTCCCAGTGCCAGCAATACAAAAATTCTTTCAAAAATATTGTTCTTGTCTTGTCTATTGGATGTATGGAGCAAAACCTTACTTTTACTGCTTAATGTCTCTTTACGCATAGATCTGGATTTTTGCAGCATTTGTCTTGATCAACTAACTGCAGATCTGAAGATATTGGCAGCGTTATTTGATGTTAGGGCTATAATTTATGCGTAGCTAAAGTGGTCTTTTTTCATACACTTCGACAAAATATTCATACTAACAACTAGCGACTCCACACGGGTTTTCAATTACGACCGCTGTCGTTTTTCATATTCCTGCATATCCAGCTACTTCAGGCCCTAGGGTTTCTTTTCAGCTTTTTGTTTTTTCTATTTTTATGTTGTTTTTCACCTATAAAACCCTCAAAAATTAAAATTTCTAACTAGCGTGTGTACGGCCCTGTGCGGGTGGCGGTTGTGAACCATGGCCCAGACGGCAAATTTGCGAAATCTCATGAGGATACTGGAGCTTGATGCTGTGGTGGCCGCTGACACGGACCTCCAGTCTGCCTGACCCGTATACGCGACACCGCAGCAGGTGAGAACACCAAACACATACAGTGCCTGCTCACTGGGTTTTAGAAGCTTTTGTCGAGGGTTTTCCGACCTACGGCATCTCGGCCGTTTCGACTTTGTTTCTAATCTATTTTCTCATCTAAGTGGTGTACTGCCCCCTAGGGCTTCAGTACCCTCCACTTTTGGTGGAATATTTTTTATCTGTTTTAGGTCTATTTTTTCAGAGTTTCAGCCCCCCCTTTTCCAGATCTGATACCTCCTTTTCAGACCCCTTTTAATCAGCTCTTCTCCCTTTCAAATCACCTCCTAAAGATTTTTTTGGATCTACCTTTAGGGCCTCCTCCTTGCCCCTTCTGATTTTTGCTGATTTCCCCCTTTTTTCCAGCCACCTCGCCTTTGCCTCTTGGTTGTGATCTGCCCCTCTTTTCAGCAGATTTCTCCTTTAGATCCCTGTCCCTTTCTACCCTAGATCTATTGGCCTCTGTTTAGTGTGTTTTTACTAGATTTTTTCCCTCTGTTAGACTAGTTTTGAGAGCCCCGCCTTTTTGGGTTAGATCGATGCATTGATTAGCTGTTAATTTTTCTATTATTTCAGCATTATATACTGTTCTCTGCAGCATTATTTTCAGTTATGCAGCACACTTTTTCTCTTGCTCTCAAAACAAAAAGGGTTTAAAAATTAAAATTAACGCACACCACACACTCACCCTAAGCGAAGAAGAGCCTGGTTTACACCGTCGGGCAAAGAATTTAAAATCAATTGACACTGCACCTTTCTGCCCTTGTTTCGACATTGTAATCACTTGATTCTGCACCTCCCTGCCTTTGACGGTCGTTCTTCTTCCCCTCGTGCCATGTTTGTGTTGTCACCATTGCACCCCCAAAGCGCACATCTCGGAGACTTCTTGGCCTTCACCCTCAGTTTCCGGTCGGTCGACCTACTCCTTCCCACCGTCGTCGAGTTAGTCCTCCTCCGAGTCTGCACTCCGACTCCTCTTCTGATTCATTGGGTTCTCCTTTTACTTCTGGTTCTCCCCCTGTCACCTTCACTATGTCTGGTCCAAGGCCTAATGATAGCGGTAATTCCGGCCCTAATGCCAGAACCACTACTAGCGGAACCGCCACAGGAACTACCTCGGCCGCACCCTTGCTGCCATACATCGCAGGCCTCAGCCTCCCCGATTTCAATCAGTTGATCAATGACCCTATCCGCCACGATGTTGGTTGGACTGCTATGCCAACCAAGCTCCCCTCCGACATCCCTAAGTTTGAAGGCCTTGCTGGAGAATATCCAACCAACCATGTCCGATATTTCCACATGTGGTGTTCCTCCAACTCCATTACCGATGATTCCATCCGTCTTCGGTTGTTCCAACGCACGCTTAGCGGCTGCTTTCTAAATGGTATGTTGACCAAGCCACCTCTTCCCATACCACCTTTGCGACCATTGCCCAAGCCTTTTTATCCTATTTCCAGCTCCCTCTCCGATACGATATTGGTACAGAGCTTTTGACTTCTTTCAAGCAAACCTCTTCGACCCACCTTTCCACTCATGTCCAGGAATGGTGAAGAAGACGAAGCTTATGTCGAGCTCCCCCCTTCGAAGATCGGGTTTATATGGACTGGTTCCTTCGCACTCTCTTACCTCCCATTGGCAAAGATGTCGCCTCCCATTTCCCTCAAACCGAAAAAGCCGCCCTCCAAGTAGCCTTGATATATGACCTGATCTACGCTCAGTCTGGTTATGTTTATACTGTCCTTCCTGACCTCCCCAGGCCCGGTGGCGCTAACGCCCTGGGGGCATCTCATTCCGCCGACGATATCGTTGGAGCCCTTTCTCATCCGTATGCTCAACCTCCTATGGGCTATGGTCTCCCTCCGGGAGGGGCCAGCACCTCTAGCACTTTTCCCCCTCCAGGTAGCATGTATCCAAGATACGGCATGCCTCATCCTTTTGCCCAACCTCCTGCTTTCCTCAATGTTGCCCAACCTAACCATTATCCTTATCCGCAGCTTGGTGCTCCGGCTCCTCCAGCATATGAATTTCCACCTCCCTTGCCTTCTCAACCCCAGCAACAACACCTACAGCCCCCTCTAGGGCAAGTCTACACAAAGAGG
The DNA here is from genome assembly GCA_034641835.2 of Pinus albicaulis. NCBI lineage: Eukaryota > Viridiplantae > Streptophyta > Pinopsida > Pinales > Pinaceae > Pinus > Pinus albicaulis. Next base: position 1,579,489,208 of record CM076578.1, read on the forward strand.
GGCTAATTAATCCTCTTCTCAAAGAAGGTGGAGAGGCACTCCAAATCAATCTGCCCCTGGTACTCATGGACCCAATCCTCAAGGTACTGACCCTAACACTACTAACCAGCAACAGGGCACTCAGCCCAAGCGGGACAGGCCTCTTCACACAAATAAGCCTTGTTCGTGTTGCGGTGTTTATGGTCATTACACCCACGATTGTCCCCTCTTACCACAGATGTGGCAGATGTGGGAGTCTCAAGCCACATTGCGAGGACAACATGCCTCCCCCCACGCTCCCCCTAATGTGACCACTACTCAACCAGCTGTGTTTACTGATCCTTTCCCCCAGCAAGGATTCGTGGCCGCCCAACCACCTGATGGACAGGTCACCACTCAACCTTCCCCTTCTGGTTCCTTCGATTACCAGATCCTCATGATGAACTCTTATCCATCCCCACCCGTTATGACCGTCGACCTCTCACCTTCCTACTGGTCTTGCCAAGATTCTGCTTCTCCACCCACACCGCCCCCCGGTCCCTTTTCTGTGTGGCCCCCCGCAGCCTCTTTTGACATCCAATGGTCCCTTACATATCCCTCAACTCAAAAGCTCAGGTCTATACCAAGATTCGAAGTAACGTCATGCCGAAATTCTTCGTCTTCGGTCGAGTCGCTCATTCGTATAGCATAGTAGATGATTTGGCGCAATCTCCTACCGCCATTTCCACACTGGAGCTCCTCCAGTCGTGCCCTTCCCAAAAGAAGGCTCTACTATCTGCCGTGGGCGCTGTAGATCCTGCTGATGACCAATTGATTGTTTTCGATGCCCATCAATCAGACCATCCTCCTCTCCCTACTTTCGTCACCTTCCAAATCCCAGTCAAAACCCAATGCCATAACGTTTCTTTATGGGGGAGAATTGACGAGGGGCATCTGTCTGTGGGAGGTCCGTTTGTTTGAAGCAACCCTGGACTCGAGTTGCCTTCCATTTATCAATACTTTGAGCATGGATTCGCCAGGTGACTAGCCCATTGGCCTTTCCGTAATTGCCCCATCACCCCGCAGAAAGATCGTTTACTGACGTCAAGTCATAAACGCCCTCTTAGACTACAACATTCTCTGTCAGTAGCTGGCACCTATGCCACGTATACTGTCCCATCCGTGGTTTTTCGAAAGATATCTTTTCCTCACAATGGAAAGATAGTCACCATAGACCAGTTGACTTATCATGAGCCACCGTCTCAGACCTCCCCGGAGACGACCATCTCTTCTGTAGCCAATAAGAAAACCGTAGATTCCTTGACCAGTGTCTCCCCTGGCATCTACAAAGACTCCTCCCTGCTTGGAACTTTCCCTGGTCTCCCTCCTCCTCATATCTTTGATCCCAGCTTATAAAATGTTTGCATGATGCAATCGTCTCAGGCTGCCCTTAAGCGACTCGCTTCGACTAGTCAGCAACCTCAGACTCAACCTCGCCCACCACAACCCGCTCCTAGTCATTCATCTCAGCCAGCCGAACCTCCTCCTTCTGGCCCTTCTCCTACAGCTGGTATCCCTGAACCCCTCTATCCTCCTGGGTCGGTCCCCCCAGGCCTCAACCATCTCGGAGCCGTCCCTCCTAGTCATTATCCTGCTAGTCAGATACCTTTCCTGGCTCCCCCTCCTGGAGTCTATACGGTTTCTGTCATGGCCACCCTCTCTCTCCCTAACCTGACCCTGGGCATACCCGTCTGGTACCTTGACCCTCCAGCCGCTACCCCATCTGGTCACCCCAAACCCTATCTTTCTTTGACACCGGTTCAACCAGTCCCCCTCGCTTCCTCCATTGCCACCATGCCCCCCGCACCTCCCCAAGACCCTACCCCTGTGGTGACAGCTCCAGGAAATAAAGGCAAAGCTCGCAAGGGGGCATCCAAAGACAAGGTCACCCCGACTAACCTGGCTCCTCCTCCGCCCGCAAAGCCTTGCGCCTTGTGTGATGTCGTCGGTCACGCCACCCATACTTGTCCCGAATTGCCCCGCATTCAACCCATGGTTAAAGTCGCGTTCCCTGAGTCTATGGTCCCTGACCCCTCTCTCTCGTCCTCGTCCGTAACCAAGAACCCAAAAGCTATTCGCAGCAGCAAACCCTATGCTTTGTGCAGTGTCCATGGCCATTATTCCCACCATTGTCCTCACCTGACGCATTACCGCGCCTCTTTAGAAGTAGTCCGTGAGTATGAGGTGGAAAAAAACCAGTCCGCCTCTCCCATACTTGCGCAGTATGCTTCAGGTCAGCTTGAGGATCCCCCCACTCCCATTGACATTGCCCCCCCTAATGTCCAGATGACAAAGTCTACTACCACCATTCTTTACCTATCATCCTCGGTGAGACCCTTGGAGCACATTCCCTTTGAATCCTCCCCTGTTGTTTCGCTTGACCCCCCTTTAGCGACCACCTTGGGCTCAACATCATGTAACCATTTGTTTCCCTGTTCTTCTGTCATTACCCATGACGATCCGTATGTGAGCCTTTCTTCCTCTACGGATGATTTAGGTAACTTTGCCGCGTCATGTGGTTTCCCTTCCACTCTTCATCCCCTCTTTTCCCGTCCAGATGCCTCCTTGGGAACCTTTTCCACCCTTGACCTCCTCCTTCCCGCCCATACACGGGATAACACCACCCGTATCTCTGTTGACCTCCGCAGCCCGAGTCCCAGCCACCCCTCCTATAGCCCTCATATACCACCATCTAGTTTGAATATGCGTCATAGCCATCTTGCCCATCACACTCCCTCCCGCAGTTGCTGCTCGATGTCTACTATATACTCATGTTGCCGTTATTGTACCTCCTCCCCCCATTTTTTGTCTTGTAACACTATTCCGCAGGACCTCCCGTGCCCACCCTATATCGGTTACGCCGATGGTGCTAGTCGTTACTCCTGGAATCTAGCCTCGGGAGGTTGGGCCATTTTCACTTTCTATGCCCAAGTCTCTTCAACAAATCGCATTGGTATTTCCACCAACAATCAAAGCCGAATATGATGCAATGTTCCTCAATCGATGCCTCTTTGGTCGTTTCAGACTCTCATTTCTTGTCATGCAACTAAATGGTGTCTATCGTGTGCATAATCCTGTGCTGTTTAGACGATATTTACGAGTGAAACTCTTGATACGTGAATTTGAAACCATAACTTTCTACCATGTACCTCGAGAACAAAATCACTATGTAGATAGCATTTCAAACCATGTTCTAGATTGGCATTTATCACATGCATTTCATACAAGACAATAACATTCATAATCATTAACAAAGATGCATATCCATAATATGTGTCGCAAAACATGTGTTTAGAGTCCATCTACTTTGATACATATGACATGCCCATAGCATGTTACAAAAAGCTCAAAACTGGGGACACCATATGTCCCTACATACACACTAGGGGGCACCACCTGCCCCACACCTAATCACTATCTAGTGGATCCCGAGCCAATGGATCTACTCCTACAGCCTGTAGATCACGTATCCCCTGACCGACCATCGCCATGCGCCGCATGACACCTCGCCATTCCGAGGGTAGACCAATACATGGCTCTATGTATTGGTCTTCTAAGTCTTGCCACTCGTGCTCTGACACTCCGGTCAGCAACCTCTCGCATCTACAGCAGATTTCCTCCAGAAGGGTGGCCACATCCTCATTATGCGCTGCTCTCGACCCACTTGGACCTGTAGTTCCAGATGCTACCGGTCGTCCCATGCATCCGGCCGGTTTTACCAGAGCTATATCTGCATACCAAAAGTACATGAATCAATACCCTATATACTATTCACTAACTTTAACATTCCCAAGAAATAATAGTTACTTGTCACTTACCATCGGGTCCCCATACTCGACTGGGCGGAAGTGGTAGGTCCAGATCCCCACAATAACTCATCCCACTATAGGGATAGTCATCTATGTATAACGACATCTGATCCTGTCGGGCAAAGAACTCAGGTCGAAAACACCTGCCCCCCACCGCCCTCTCCCCAAGACAAGAGGCCGCCCCTACCGCCGCATCTCGGTTTTGGGTTCTCTATCCGAGCCGACATGGAGGCCGTGTTGCATTCTTCGGCATAGCAACACGCAAGTCCCATACGAGAAATCGTGGTTCACTTGCCGCTTGCAGAGGGAAAACTGTCATTTTAACGACACCAACATCACTTGGGCCCACCCATAGTAGGTCCCACTCAACACACTCTCCAAAATCATCATCTGCCCCCCTGTGATGTGATGGAGTGCCTGGATTCCCAAGATCTGCAGCACCGCTGTGGCCACTGCACGGGTCTCTAACCTCTCTAGGTCCCCGATCGGTATCCGAGTCCCTTTGATTTGGAGACCCGATCGGCAATGTCGCTCCACAAACTCCATGACATGCCGCCCCCGCGGTAACACTGGCTGCGTGTTTCCCACCATCCCAAGTGGCGGGAGACCCGTCAGAAAATACAGATCCTGGACTGTCAATTCGATCCTGTGCCCCTGCACTATAAAGACCTCATGATCTGGATCCCAATAACTGACAATCCGGGCCAACAAGGGCTCCCCAGCCCTCATCAGAGGGTTCTCCAAAAACTTCAGAATCCAAAACCTGGCCAGTACACGACGGACACCCTGATCCGCCTGGATCTTTGACCGCAATGTACCAGGGTCTCTCTCTCTCCAGTTGACCTGTATATCTGCCATACATGAACAAAAACATCATCTTTGTCAGCATACAGATAAGAAACACTACAACCATCCACAAAAACCAAAATCTCAGCCCTCACATAGCACTAAAAACCCCTCCATCTTCAAGTCACACTTTTCTGCCAAATCCTGGGACAGGTCGCACTTTTTTTCTCAAAACCTTCTTCCCAGGTCACAGATTTTGGCCCAAAAAGTGCGACCCGGCCGTAGAGATCAAAGAGGGTCTGTTCCTGAGATTTTGGGCCCTAAACTCAACTTTCAATCCATCAAAATGAAAGAGTAAGGTTAGGCCTCTTACCTGCAACTGACAGATCTCGATTCCAACGGTCGGTTTGTCCGCTACGCTCGTCGCAAGATTTATGGCCTTCTCTCCTCTCTACATTCACCACAACAACACTAGCAAATGAGTGGATTTGGAGGGAAAATTGCCTTATTAGAAGAGAACCCTTGTTTCTTCTTTCGCCTACTGCGACCATATCGTAGCTTCGTTTGACAAACTGTCTACACCATTGGAAAGCTCTCACCAAGCCCTCAAATGGGTATCTGTTAGTTTTTTGTGATTTTATACTTCACCAGGACACATTTTGTCCAAGATGGGTCACTTCACCTACCCCCAAAATCGAATTTCCTCACTTACACCACTTGTACTTGGGGCACCACTTTGCCTCCATACTTGTCTTTGTTTGTGTCGATTTTTTTCATGAGATACCATCTTGTACTCATGTTTTTCGGGTCCCCCGTGGGCTCTTTTCTGTGTGGCAGCACCATCGAGTCGCCCTTGTTTAGAGCATCCAAGTTGAGTCATCATCGCATTCATGGAGTCTATCCTGAGCCCCTTTGTACCCCACTATAGTCCTCCATCCTTCATTGCTTGGTCCCTCTCTTGTGTCACACATTATGGCCTTCAGTCCCACTGTCCCCTATCCCTCATGATGTTGTGACAGTCGCTGCCATGTCATTCATGCCCTCTATGCTCTAACAAGGGAAGTCGTCCATTCGCTACTCAGTCCCCTCCATTGCATCATCATCATTGGTATTAGTCTGTCAGTCTACTATTTTTACTCGTGCCTTAGTTGAGGATCTCTCATTGCCTCACCTATGGTGGACCTCCTTCTGTCGACATCAGCTCCTTCACTCCAGAAGACAGGTCTAGAGGGCGATGTACCTTGGTTCCAGCTTCCACTCTTGTTCGGTGCCTTGAATCAGGCAAAGGGATCTCTCCTTCCCCTTTGACTTGATTGTTTCTCTAGCTCCTTTCAGCATGATCGAGATCTGTATACTTGATGGTTCAGTGATATAGCAGCAGCTCTTGGTGATTTCCCGGGTTTGTGTGAGATGTCTCAACCCTCATGAGGGGGTGGCCCTGCAGGTAGCCCCCCACATGCCCGGATGACCTCTTCCTCACAGCCTTCGATGCAGCTCCATATATTTGATGATGTTGGCCTTAGCCACTTGCAGCGCTTCTTTGATTTACATATATCATCAGATTTTGTGAGCCCTTCCCCGCGTATAGGGGGCATTTGGGTTGTATTTGTATCTCATATACTTAGATATTATTGTACAAGTCCTGGCTGTTATCCCAGGCACAACATGTATGTGGCATTCCTCATTGTATTTTTCTCTGGCTCATGTTTATGCCAGTTGTACTTTATGGTTCAGTCCCTTGTTTACTGGACACACTATTCTTTTGTACTTTGTCTCGGCGGGCATAGGTATGCCTCCCCCGCCGCCTTTAGCACAAGTACCCTCTCATAAAAAGAGACTTGTTGCACCCGTAAGCCCCGTCTTTCCGTCCAGTTCTTCAAGACAGGCCTACCCCGCATTTTCTCTCCCCTTCCTTTGAGTGTTTGGTGATTGAGATCTAACTAGATGGTCATACGTATTTTCCTAACACTCGCACGCCGGGGGGCACCGTTACTATCATTTGGCTATCTAACCACATTGCTGATGGGACCTGGTACACTATAAAACCACTTACCTTAAGTACTTTCACTATGTAAAATAACTTAATAAAACATATTTATTAGGTTGTTTATGGTCTAAACAGGAAACCCCAAAAGGAAATATTAAACAAACCTGTATTTGTTTGATTTTCCTCAAGGAATAATTAATTAAAAAATAATTTAATTATTATTCTTGGTCATGTTTAACCCAAAACAAAGAAATTAATTAGATAAATCCTTATTTATCTTATTATTTTCTAGGAATAATTGTTTAAATCTTATTTAAATAATATTCCTTGTTAAATATGACTAAATCACCCATAAATAATTAATAAATCATTATTTATTTGATTATCTTTCAACCACTTCCTTAAAATGCTAAATAAATCATTTATTTATTTATTATTCACAAATAAAGGGATTTGACCCAAGTCAAATACTTTTTCCCTCCAACAAATATAATAAAATATTCCATAAAAGGTGGATCTAGATTTGGTTAATGTTATTTTAATCATGCACCAAGATCTAGAATGACCCAATATTTTGTTATAAATAGGAGGGTTTTTCCTACCATTCTTCACTTTTTGTTGCCTATTATATCACTCTGGATCTAAACTCTTGGTCTGACTTTGAGCCTTTATCATTGTCATATTTTCCATTATTTGCTGTGTGAGCTCCCTTTGAGTTCTATCTTTGTCTGGGTTTTCTACACCAACAAGAGAGAGAAATGCTAGATCTGAAGTGCTGAGGACTTCCAAGAACCCATCCCATTGAGGAGAATTGGAAACTCCTTCTTGTTTTCCTCCCAGGTGCCCTTAATAAAAAAATTCTTTCAAAAATTGTTCTTGTCTTGTCTATTGGATATATGGAGAAAAACCTTCTTTTTACTGCTTAATGTCTTTTTATGCATAGATCTAGTTTTTGCAGCACTTGTCTTGATCAACTAAATGCAGATCTGAAGATATTGGTAGCCATATCTGATGTTAGGGCTATTAGTTATGCGTAGCTAAAGTGGTATTTTTTTGTACACTTCGACAAAAGATTCATACTAACACAGGCTTCAACCAGGATTTCTTCCTCTTCCACTGGATCAAGAATAAGACTCTCTTGAGAAAGAGAATCTCCCTCAACTTATTCATTTTCTGAACTGGAGGACTCATCATATATTGCAGTGCTGTCCTCTTGGAGCCCTGATATATTCTGCTCTGATGTGCTGAGCTCTATGAAGAGATCCATGTATTCTTGAGCAGAGGTATTTACCATTGCTTCCTCTTTTTCAAGAGAAGGCTCCTTACTCTCATCATGCTCGAGAATCTCTTCTTTGATTTCTTCCTCATCCTTTAAGATGAAAGGTTGTTGATCTCCATCTTCATGGCATTCACTACTGATGATCTGAAGTGTAACAGAGTGAAGATTTGATGAATATGCATCTATCACTATGCTTTCAAAACTCTCCCCATCAGTATCGTAGATAGGCTGACTGGGTTCATTACTTTTCTAAAATCCCTGGCTCTGATCTTCCTCCCATGAATATAAGGATGATGGTCCTACAAGCTCAGCTTCCCTTTGAAAACACTCACCATCAAACAGATCATAAATAGGAAAATCATAACTGTAAGTAATGTCACCCACCAAACCTTCTGGATTTTTAGCAGGCCTTTCTTCGTCCTGATCCACAGAGGAGTCTTCTGGATCTGTATCATCAAACTCATAAGATCGATGGGAAAGTGTGTGTGTTCTATGATAGATTTCAGAAGTGGAATGCTGATTTAATATCTGATCAATCTCTTCTTCTGTCAAAAGAGGGGTTTCCCTCTCATCATGGACAGAAGAACAACAATCCTCTTTCTCTTGTATTAGCTGATTTGGAGGCTGGATGTTTTCTTGAGCCTCTTCTTCCATATCATATTCTGCCTCTTCTATGTGGTCCCTTGTTTCCTCAAAGCAGCATTCCCTATTAGCCTTTGCTATTAGGTTCTGATATTCTCTTGTCAGCGTAACACAAGACATAGGTAAGCAATCAGGCAGTTCCTGATCACTTTCCTCTTCATCTTCATTAGATCCTTGAGCATTGTACATGTCTTGCTCATCTTCTAGGTATTGAGTTTGTTCTTGTTCTGGGGAATGCATGGGCTGTTCTAAATAATCATCATTTGCATTCAGATTAGCCATATACATATCCAACACTTTACCAAACATTTCTTCTATTCCATTTAATTGATCATACAAAGCATCTAGCTTTGTATCTCTGTCCATGTTTGGATCCACGTTCATGCATAGAAGGCTACTGCATATTTTCAACCAGTTCAGAGTCTTCTACCAGTGGAGTCATTAGGTCTTCTAGGAGTTATGGAGTGTGGAGTCGCCAGGTGGATGAATTTGACTGTTTGGAGCAGGCTGCTATACACCATCAGCAATTTAAAACCAATCTAGGCTAAGTGGTCTCTGCCCATTGGAGTCGCCATTATGTTGGGGTTCCCATGTTTTGGCCAGATTGGCAAGACCAAAAGATGAGACAACATCAGAACCACTTTGGGATCCTAGGATCTAGCCCTCCTGGACCCAAAGAGGGATCTCTCCAATAAGACAAAGAATGATATATCTTTGAAAGCTCAAAATGAGATGTTAGGCTAGTTATGAAGCACAAAGGGGGTTTAAAATGATTTGTTTGGTTGGTTTCTGGGTTGTTCATGGGCTCATAGATTGAGAATGTCATGGAAGGAAAGGGGTAAAATAGCAGGATGTTTCGGCAAAAGAGGATAGGTTAGGAATGTGCCATCCATTGGGCTATGGAGTCATGAAAGGGGATTACTTGCACACAACTAGCCAAGGCTTTCAGAGGGCAATTCATCTATACTAAAGCATCTTTTAGATAGATGGTGGAATGGAACATTAAGGAAAGAAAGTGAAAGAAGGAAAACAACCCAATTTCTGTCTATAGATCAGGTCAGAGGTCATTTAACTCCAGGCCTGCTTGGACATACTCAAAGGCAGATTTCAAAGGAGAGACAAAGGGGCATCATATAGATCATACCAAAGGTCATTTAACTCCAGGTCTGCTTTAGCATGCTCCAACGGAAAACAGAGATAAGTTTAACAGAGCCAGGGTCTATAGATCAAAGAAGGAATTTGAACCTTCAATGCTTTGACACCAGCAAGAGATCTTAGAAAGGCCATTTGGTTGCACAAGGAACCTAGTGGACAGGGCTAAATCTAATCCCCATTATCCCAAATCTTCTAGCTTAAACCCAAAAAGAACAACTAAAGACAGATTTCAATAATTCATACATTAGCTAGCAGCATATGGAACTACTACACTGGTTAAATTATTTTGAAATCAATCCTCAGATAACACATATAGCAGAAAACATTGAAGGCAAGGAGAGCAGAGACATAGGGTATCTAACAAGGGTAAATCCTATGCTATATTTCTGATGTGAGCTAGAAGACCAATGAACAGCATGAAAAATGTAATAAACAATGTGATAAGAAAACATCACCCGTAGTAATAGACCAGGATCCAAAGAAATTTTCTTGATTAATTGATGCAAAACCAGTCACATACACTGAGCTCAATGGCTCATTACAGTCCAAAATTTCTCCTCCCAGCCTATTACATTACAAAATAATCTACTACTCCCTCCCAAGACTGTTCTAACAGTCAAATTGAATCCCTCTAACTACAACAGCAACAACTGAACAACAACCTTTACAACATGTTCTTGGGGATTCTTATAGGAAAAGTGGATAGCAGGAGTAGGTGTTTCATTTAATTTGAATCATTAAGACAGAGTGGAGGAAAGATTTCATGCCCACTCAGTTTAAATTTTGGGCATTTATCTTCAGTACTCTTTGGAAGAAAGAGTAATCTTCGTCAGGCTGCAATTTACTCAATGTATGTCTCTTCTGTACTTGCTGCAACATTCTGGTGAACTGAACAAAAACAAATCAATGAATCAGGTCTTCCATACTGCGTAACAAATGATTCTGATGGCATAGGACCACCATCAGGGTTGAAATATTCTCAGGAACATGGCATAGAATGAAAGCAGTATGGATAATGTGTCCTTTCATTGGTAGGAACATTCCGCTGATGGTGACATTGATATATATCATTTTCTGTGCATTGGACCTTCTGAGCGGTCCATGATGTTTTCAAACTGGTACCTTTGCCTTCTAAATTATTGGATAAAGGCTTAATATCTTCAATTTCACACCTTTAAATTCTCTGCTTTTGCACTGATACTCTTTGGCTGCTTCATTCCAGTATCTGTTAGTGAAAACTGCGCTTTAATGGCGCCAGAGAGGTTTTACATAGTTTGAACTCTGTCCTTTGATGGAATTTATGTTGCGGACACCTTTCTGGACATTTCCCTGTAATATCAGGCTCCAAATTCAGCTTCTTCTGTGCACTGTGCCACTACAATATTGCATATGAATCATGGCGGTTTTTCGCCTACTTGAAACCCTGCAAAACATGAAAACGTGTTAGGAAAACGTGCATGGGGAGGGTGGATGCAGCGGGGACGATGAAAATGGCCGTGCAGACTGGTGAAATGGCAGAATAGTGTGGGATTACTGTGGAAAATGCAGGGAAAAAATGGAGGGCGGCAAGGTGGAAATTTTAATGTAAACATTAAAATTTTGACCTTGGAATGAAATATATAGGAAAAGGAAGAAGACATGACGAAAACACGTGGAACGAGTGACATGGCGGGACTGGGTCAATGGCGGGCGTGCATTAAATCTGGACCGTCCGATCTCAGGAGGATATCGACGGCTGAAAAATGCGTCGGGGGGCAATGGCTAGTGGGCCAGGGGTAAAATGGTCAAAGGCAGGGGCGATCGAATCTGGAATGTCCGATCTCAGGAGGATATTGACGGTGGAAAACGTAGCGGAGGGCAGCGGATGGTGGGCCAAGGGTATTGTTTGCCTTGGTTAACTCCTGCGCAACTCCGTGATGCGATGACCATCGGATGGCCTGCCCCAGATCAGATGGTGTACAACGATATCACACTGGATCTATGGACGAACGATAACGCGTGATGGAGGGCAGTTTATGAATAGTGCGTGGAGCCACGCGCCACATGATGAATGGAATCACTCCGAAATTCAAAATACCTCCCACCTCCCAAAGGTGGTGCGATAGATACCGTCGGTTTTTTCACAGTGTTTGGCGCGGGGACCACCGGGGAGGCTGAATAATGACCGTCGATTCGCGGGTTGCAATGGATGGTTGTGATGCGATCAGAGGGGAAAACAAAGTGGGCCACGGGTGCTATGGAGCTTGTGACAACCATCCAATCTGTATATATCGATGGCTCAAAACACTCCTTATACACAATTGTGGTAAGCGCCTTTTAGGTTAGCGTCAGGTTCTAGTGCCTGGGTCACGTGGGGAAAAGGTCAAGGGGGCTGGCCGAAGGGGACTAGCCTGTAATAAGGTATAAAGTGGGTTTTGGGCCCATTTTAATGCATTTTGAGGCTAGGAAAGGGTAACGATAGAGGGAATAAGGGTTTATTAAACCAAACCAAGGGTGTATGCGTGGTTTAAGAGGGGCATGGGGATTATTTAGAAGGTTTAAGGGGGGAAATGGGGGTAGGAAAGGGGGAAATTTGACAATGGGAAAAAGGGTTGAAATGGGACATTCTACAGGGATACAAGGGGCAAATGAAAGCCTTTTGGAGCACAATTTTTTGCAATTAGAGAGGCTTTATAACTAGAAACAACAAATGGGATTTCATCAAAGAGAAAAGGCATAAAGAGGTTTCAAGGATGATGTGTTTTCAGAGGGAATGCATTCCTTGAAGGCTTAAAAACATTTTAGCCCCCTGTTTGCTTGTCAAAAATTTATAGGGGGCTAACACATCGCCCATGGAGTTTTCACAAACCCACAGCCTCATCATCAACCAAATTTGCCCACATCATCTCATCCACCTCCCTCCACTCCTCCATCACCCCCCACTGACCATGACTCATCATCTGCACATGAATCCTCCCCTCAAGAAAACCTCCCTTCCTCACCTTCTCTTAAAGCATCAGATCAAGAAGAGGACAATGACAAAGAGGATGATGAAGAAGAGGCAGAGGATGATGAAGAAAAGGCATAAGATGATGAAAAAGAGGAGGATGATGAGGAAGAGGAAGATAATGATGAAGAGACAAATGATGAAGAGGAATAGGATGATGCTGAAGAAGAGATAGAGGTAGATAATGAAGAAAAAGGCAATGTGAAAAACAGTGACAAAGAGATAGATAATGAAGCGGCAAATGATGAAGAGGAAAATGAGGAAGAAGAAAATGATAATGATGAAGATACATAGACAAAAAATGATTAATAAGAAGGCAGTGAACAAGCCAATGATAAAGAGGACAATACAGAGGCAGATGAGGTAGAGGAAAATGAAGATGAAAATGCACAAAACAGTGAAGAAGAAAAAAGTAATGAAGAAATTGTTAAAGACACCTCTAACAATGACAACACAGAAAATGTTAAAGGCCATGATAATGTTGCAAACACAAAGGACAGTGATGAAGAAGAAACCATGATAACTGACAGACCTTTTAATGATGACAGTAGTGACACTATGAACCAAAAAAGCAATGAAAAGGTTGATGACAGTGGTGAAGATCACAACAATAATGTTATCATGGAGGAAAATGAAAGTGAGTCTCAAGAGGGAAGTCAAGAACACAGTGCAGAAGACATCAATGCAAAGATCATTGAGGAAAAGAAAGGCAGTCTTGAGATTAGCCATGGTGAGGGCTTTCAAGCAGAAAAAATTGAGCTTTTCCCTCTCACATATCAAAGAGGAAAGAGGCATGTGTTTGCTACCTCTAAAAGGAAAGGGACCATGCCATCCACCTCAGCTCGGAAGATTGATAAAGGAAAACAAAAGGTCAAGGAAGAAGAAGAAGATCATGAGGTTGAGAGGGAGTTTGAAATCATTCAGGTGGATAGTGATGAGGAGAATGAAGAAAGGATCTCAAAATTGCTCATCGATAACAAAAATTCCCTCATTGAATACCTCCAAGAAAATTTAGATAGGGCCAAGACTGTGAATGATGCCCTTGACATGGAGAACAGATAGCTAGGAGCACAAATTGCTATTTATGAGGCTACGGAAATCAAGGACTGGAAAGAAGCCCAAAGGACATAGGTAAATCTAGAAGAGTTCATGGGAACCTATGAGGAGAGTGAGGATGAAGGGCAATCTAGGAGGAGACCTAGAACCATGGGGTTGAAGAAGGCATTGGCAAGACAAAGAGAACAAGAATCAGCCCTGGAAAAGCAACTCCCTCTAGATGAGTTGTTGGCCATGGAGATAGCACATGATCAAGAGCCTTGGTTGGAAAGAGTGAACATACACTTGGAAGCTAAATTGAAGAAATAAAATCAAGATCTTGATCTCCAAAGGAAGATGACCAAGCATTATGCCCGAAGAAACCAAGTTGCAAGAGCTAAACTCAAGAAGGCCCAAACCAAGATCCAAGCACTAAAAGAGGAAAAAGGCCAAGCTAACCTTGGAATCTTGGCAAAATCTTCTCTACAAGTCTCTCAAAAGCCATGAGGCACACATCCACCAAATTTGGGAGAATTTCGACAATTTTTGGTTTTTTACTAATTTGGAGGGCCAAGGGGGTAGCACCCATGGTGCTACGATTTTTCTCAGAGCGTCTTCAGGAGTAAAGGCTTACATTTTTGGAGTAATCAGCTCAATTATAGAATTATCACAAATTTTGAGGTCAATTGGAGTTGTTTTGATCCTCCAAAAGGGTCAAAAACACCCTAATTTTCACCTTTCTACCTAGTTTTCAGGACATGTATTGCGCCTTTACCAGCCTTGGAATTTTTTTATTTTTTAACAAGTTACAGAGGTCCAATAAGAAAAATAAGGGTATTTATTGAAATTAGACTCAACGCGCTTTCGAACGAGCCCTCACGGAGACCATTCTGACATCGGGAAGGCCTTCAAAACCTTGTTGCAAGTTGACCGAGTTTTCTTGCTCTTGTGTTACACCCTTGACATGGAAATTCATCTTAAAACTCAGTGATACGCCCTTAAAGAGGAAAAGTAAAAAATGTACGGTTGCAAAGTTTTTGGAGGCTTGGCAGAGCCCAAATGTCAATTTCTTTGCTAAAAATGCCTGAAAATATATTTTGTTTTAGAAATTTTGTGCCTTGGGCCTTGCAAGGTCTCAAGGACAAAAGTGACATTTTTGATTAGCCAATGGGCTTTTAAAGACTCTATTAGGTTTTCTCCTCCTTGCTTGTTAAATAGAGCATTGAGGATTCATGTTTTATGTTGGATGTTATGACTCTTGTGAGTAATACATAGTCTTTGGGGCTTGAAGAGAAATTGGTGTTGTGGAGCTTGTGAATGGCTTGTTTTCCTTACTGATGGAGAAATATTTCTTGTAGGATCCCTGAGCTTGGTTAATGGTGATGTGATTCTATTCAGTTTTTTTTTTCTTGTGTATCATTATGTTTCATCCTTCTATATTGTAGTAGGAAAAAATATTTAGACTAAGAATTGTTGTTTAGAAACACCTTAGCTCTGTTTATCCTCCATTGCTTTTATGTTTTCCTCTACTAGGTCAGTTTAGAGAATTCTTGGTTTCTCTCTAGACCCACCCAAGCATGTTTATCTTATGAATATTTTAATACAATAGATATCATAGATGATTTATGGTTAGCCCTTCTTGTTTGATATCACTAAAATACTATTCTTGAGGTCTCTCTTTGAAGTACCATTGATTAGTTCTACCAAAGAGGCTATGTTTTGATCATACCCTTTGTCCATGCTTGAAGATTTGTTTCAAAGATATTTATGGCTATGATTAAAGATGTTTAGGAGTTCCCTCTTCTTTGATTAAAGTTATTTGTTTATCTTAAATTTTTTCTAACCTTGAATGTGAAATCACTAGAAGTTAAATGATTTTCTCGCCTTCTATATTTCATTGGATTGTTTGTTTGAAATACTTATTTTCTTGAGTTGAATCAAAGAGTTATTGGTGTGCCCTGTCTATTGATTACTTCTTTATGATAAATAGTGTTGAGGTCCCTTCTTGTTTTAAGTATGTGAAAAAGGATTCTTGATTTCCCTTTGACCCACTTTGTTCACAAATTTGATGTTCATTTCATTTCATAAAAACCTTGAAAATCCACTGACCATGCTAGATTTTCCTTGTGATGCTCCCCGATCCATTGTTAAACCTTCCATGAATTTTTTTAGACTCCATAGAACAATGAATTGAAAATATCTCAATCCATATATTCTACTTGATCATCTGTCGAACCCAAACAAACGAACAAACCCTAAACTTAACAAATAGCCTAAAATTAAACCCTAAAAGCAAACAAGTTCACATCCTTTTCAAAAAATAGAGAGAGCCCTCTCTCAGTCTGGGAAGACTAGGTCTTAGGACTCCAAAGACTGGTCTGATGTTACCCTGTGCATCTGGTCTGCCAATCTGCTAAATCACGGGACACTAACAAGATGAATTCATCTTGTGAGGGCCAAGTTACATGTTCCAGTCATTGTATTTTTATTTGTATCTCTATGGGCTGAAAACCAAAATTTTCCATAGTAATAGATGATGGAGAATTGTTCTGGGTGAATTATTTTTGTAGGATTTGATTGATATCTTTGATTTAAATTCCTTTACATATCTATTTCTAGATGTTAAAAATACCAATGATTTTATTTTTCAATAATTCAAAATTTATTTTTCTAAACAAATAAATTGTTGGGAATAAAATTAATTGTGGTGAGAAAATAAATCTAGGCTAATATTTGAAAATTAACAATTTCATGTCATAGTAAATATTAATTAGTGACTAGGAATAATTCAGGAAGCATGGGAAATTGCTTTAAATTTAATAATTTTTTCGTAGAGAATTACTTCATTTCTGAATATTTGAAGAAATATTTGGAGCATGATTAGAAATTCGTTGAAAATTATTTAATGACTTTAGTTAATAAAATAACAATGTTAGTGATTTCTATAAGAACCAACAAGGCCTTCCATCAAGAAAGAGAATCATTCAAATCAAGGTAGGATGGTATGAAAGGATTAAAAATCTAAAATATGCTATTTTTGAATGTTCAAGCATTGATGACCGTAGGAGTAATAATTTCTTCAAGGCTATATTTTTTTTTCAATTAATTTAAAGGACCCAAAATGATTATGGATTCTATGTTGAATCTAAAATATATGTTGCATAGATTTCAATATTATCAAAGCATCATGAGCGAGTGATTTCGACAACTTGATTGATTTTCTGAAAGATGAGATCAAGAAGTGGTTGGTTACATTTATCAATGGCAATGAAGATCAACTAGAAACAATTGAGAAACTATGGTCAAGTGGAAATGATATAGAGGAGAAAATATTTGCGCTAAGAGTAAAACAAGACATAATTATCCCACAGATAAAAGAGTACATTGAATATTGGCTTAGAAAATATTTAAACAAAATTGTTAATCCTAAAGAATTACCTCATCGATTGGAGTAACAAACATTTGAAATCAAATTTATACTCCAAAAACAGCTCTACAAGGAAAGGGAGGATTCATTTCATCAATTTTCCTTTAGTAATTTTGTGAGTGTCCTTTATCTTGTTTGGAAGAAATTCTCTTTGCTTTTCCTTAACCTCTAATTATCCAACCTTATGAATTGTATTATATATTTTAAAGTTGAACCTTGACTGTAGTTCCTATTTTTATTCTAGGTAAGCTCATATTTTTTGGTTCAAGAGAGCCCAATCAAAATCCCTTAGGGACGAATTCCTTTACTTTTACACTTAAGTATAAGGATTTTGTAAAGTGATTTAGGCACTTACTTTTATCCAAAACTCAAAGTCTATAAAATCATTCTTTGAATCTCACAAAGAGCCATTTTCAAAAACGCATTTCATTTTTGGGTTCAAGACAATTAAGTGAGTAATGAAATATTGTGAATGTTTTCCTTTAATTCTTTTATGATTTTTGAATGAATGAAATTATTTTAGAGTTATCTTAACATCTAGACCATTTCTCTATTTTTTTTCTATTGATTTGATTCAAATGTTTTTCCTCATAATGTATGAATGTATGTGTACCATGGAATGAATCATCATATCATATTTATTTTTTATATTATTATTTTATTTTTCCCTTTAAAATGTTTGTTCCTCTCACAGATGAATGTGTTGAATGATCATATTTATGTGCTTTGAGTTATTTTGAATATTTGAGTGAATGAAAATAGGAACACCACCTCTATAAAAATGCAAATGGAACTTGAACAAGGACCTAGGAGGTTGACTCTTTTCCTTGACTAGATAAGACATCAAAAAAGAGAATGGGAATCTTTATTCCATAAAAAACACTACCAACAAGAAAATTTCCAATCTTATTGAAATATGGCAAGGCCTCACGCTTTTATTTCTCAAAGTGAATTTAAAATTTGTAGGTTTTATATCAACTACATCCAAATGGGAGATGAAGTCCTCCATCCTTTCCTTGAAGGGATCCCTTACTATACTTCCACCTTTATACTCCCATGGATGAATGGCTGTATTGAAATCTCCCCAGAATATGATACTTTTTCCAAATTCAGATTCCCTCAAATCATAAATAGATGATGAGAAAAGGGATGTATCTTGATAAGTAAGCGACATATGCAAATTAATAATGTTGTGTACATTTTTAGAGGGAAGATGAAGGAGACCTTAGAAAACAAGACAATGAGAGGACTTTTCCTCTTGAAGCAGCTAAACTAGAGTAGGGGACTAGAAAATGCGAATTCCTCTAGAAGCCCCTCTAAGACCTACTGCCTATGCACAAAAATATTTCCAAATATTGTTGCATATACTAAGGGTGTTTGGTTTGCCCATTTTTGTCTCGTGGAGGATGATTTGGGTTTATTTTATTTTACCATAATTTTACTTTTTCAATTATTCTATCACTTCCCATCCCCCTACAATTCTAGGAGACCAATTTCATTGTTTACTAATGGTATTTGATGCTCCACAACAAGAGGGGTCCACTCTATTTTGATTCCTCACTTTCAATTGGAATTTGATAAGAATACCATCAATAGTGGGTTGGGAATCCCTCTCTTTATCCTTATCTACTTGCATTAGAGAAAGTTTGAGGTAAAAAATGGGCCTCAGAACAAAAATGTACAACCAATATCAACTTTATAAGTATAAATATGATTCAAGATGATAATCAACCATGAAGCATGATTCGCCATTTTTGGAGTAAAAAGTAAAAATATTTATTTAAAAAAAAAAAAAACTCGTATTTCCAACTTATCTCCCTAGAATTTTACTCAAGTTTCAAGTGGGAGCACTCATTCGATGGATAATTTAATTATGCATCCAAGGATTACTCATTTTGCGTACTTTCGATGGACCCTACTACACGAAAAATGAGAAATACATGAAAAAACATGTATTTATCATTTTTCATATAGTAGGGTCCATAAAAAGTATGAAACGTGGGTACTCCTTGGATAAGGAATTAAATTATGCATCCAAAAAGAGCTCCCACTCAAAATTTGAGTAAAATCGTAGGGAGATAATTTGAAATTCGAGCTGAAAAAATAGTTTTTTCTTTTTTCCCTCTAAATTTTGATGATGTAATCTAATATTATTTTAATATCTCCACTATTATTTTATAATATTCCTTCGGAGGCCAATTTTAGACCTCAAAATTTCTCTAATGCTCATTTTGAATTATTTATTGGTTCTTCATCCCACAATTTTACCAACTCTCCAATGACAAACTTTGTTTTTTACCTCACCCTCAGATTTTGTGGAGCTAGAGAAGAACCCAAGGCAGTTTTGAGCATTGTGGGGGAGAGATATACGTCATCCTCTTATGATTCTAAAACTTCCTCACTCCTATTTTTAGTTGTAATGTCTTCCAAGGGGGCATTTCATCTTATATTCCTCTTTCATTCCCTTTATCAACAATTTTCATGGGATTATCTAGATCGTCAATATTTTGGACCTCCTCAAGATATTCCAAATGAGAAAGTGAATCATTTATGTTCCAGTGGGGATCCTTCCTCTTACCATTGGAAGATATTTAGGTCTCATGTTAATGTTTAGAGGGGGATGGAGGTTAACAATCATCCCCTAACATTTTGGAGGAGTCTATCTATTTTCCTCTACATCTCTTCGACATTTTCGATTGATTTATTTCCTTAAGTTATTTTTACTGCTCCTCAACCTTTTAGAAGTTCCTGGAAAAATTACCATATTTATGACACTTTTTTCACTTGAAATTTATTTGATCATCATCAATAGATTGAACCCAAGACTAGTTGTCCAAGGAAAGTTGCACTGTGATAGGAAAACCTTTTTTCTAGATATACTTTGAGATAGATATTGGAACACGAAAAAATCTCCTCTCTTGGCTTAACTTGATTTATGTATTACCCAAGGTATTTCAAATTCTTTTGAGTGTTTCCTCATTCTAATAGTGCAAGAGAATATGAGGCAACTTAACTCGAACTGGAACAATTGATGAAATATCATTCTCAGGGTTGAAGTTTGAATTCCATCTATTGAGATATAAGCCTTGAAAACCCATAAAATATTGGCCACTTCTGAAATCAAACCCCTATTTTCTCCTTCTTCAAATAGAAACATAAAGGATCCTTTCTGACAAAAAAATAAAGCTAGATTCCCTTTTATCAAGGGTATCTAGTTCTTATCAATCTAAGAATTCAAATACTTGGGAAAGGGAAAAATCCCAAATAACTTCCCAATCAACACCTGATATGCAAGGGGTAGAGTTATTATGAAATATTTGTTAGCACTTATTGGGACTTTTGGGATATCATCAAGATTTTTTTTAAATCGAGAGGGTTGGGGATTCTACATTAGAGGAATAATTTAAACTAATGCATTGAAGGCTACGATGCCAAGAGCCAAAGAAGGCAGAGGAAAGACAAGCCCTCTTGATCTTGAAGCCATGTGAAATAGAATAGTCATCTAGGGTTTTAGATCAGTATTTAGAGAAATACCAGTAGGCCCGATGGAAAAATAAAATCTATAGAAAATTTTAGGGAGTTCTTGTGTTTGATGTTTTAACCATTGTGAAAATTTTTAATTCTCAAAAATATTATCATTTTCCATGGTCATAATTTAAAATGAAAAAAAAAAATGAAATGTTGAAGTGATTTTGGGTATTTGTGTGGGAGAATTGTGTTTTCTTTTTTTTTAAGAACATGAATAATTAATAAAGATTAGATGGAACACACTATAGAAATAAGTAACAAAATTGTTCAGTGGATTTAGTGATAATGGATTCATAGTGGTAGCATGTGGTGGACAATGTCTTAAGATCCTTGTTTACTATTGATCATTATTAATTCATTGTAAATCCATGATAATTGGATTTTTAATGAAATGATAATTAGGGTTTTAATAAAAATCATATAAACATAATCTCCCAATAACTATAAATTATTAGAATAAAAGGGTCATTATTATGTCAATATAAATAAGAAATAACATTAAAATAAATTATAGTGCACTTGTGAAATGTAACAATTAATAAATAACCCACTCTCATAATCTTCATAACACTTGGAAAAAGTGTACAATAAATACAAATAAAAGTGTATAGGTCAGAGGTGTTGAAATGGCACCCAAAGGAGGCTTCTGATTTAATTTTCCCTTAATTAAATTGGAGGAGAAATTGGAATTTCATCTCATGACAACTTGTATTAGTTAACTAAGTCAGAATTAATGAGTTATCTTATGAAATTCAAGTTGAGGGTTAGAGAGTAGGCATGTAGATTTCTCCCATGATTTAAGGGGGTCTAATTACATTTATTTCTGAAATGTAATTAGTTAACTCAAGAAATTGAGTTAAAATTAGTTTAACTAGTTCTAACTAAGTGAAGATCTAGTGAGAGGTCAAGTGAATTAAATATGATTTAATTCACAGGTAGTGATCAATCAGTTAAATGATAATTCACTATAAATAGTTGTTGCATGTCAGTTCTAATGAAGGCCTAGTTGAGACTGAGGTTAAAGGGATGATAACTACAAATTTTATAATTAGAAAATTGTAAACGTTATTTATAGAGTCATGTGGAGGCTAATGATGCATTGTATAATTAATTAGAAGTAATTTCCTATTTTATAGGGCAGAAATTCCTCCAATAATGCGTGAGCAGGGAAGGCTGAGCAGCGACTGAGAATTGGTTAAGTAATTGACTAGTTTTTCCTAGATCAGAGTGAGACAATTAGAAGAGTGTAGAAATTTCACTGAGAGAGAAAATCATTGTATTGTTTCATGATCTTGACTATATACAGTATAAAGATAGCGGGTTTTAGGTAGTGTTATTTCCCCAGATACATCTTGTGTTGTGAAATTAATTGTCTCTTTTTGTTACTTGTTATGTGATTGTGCGATCGCGTTTTGTTTCTGCAAATTGTAGAAGGATTCAATATCTTGTTTTAGTACATTACAATATCATATTGAATCATGTTATTAGATTTTCTACATGGTATCAGAGCACCAGGAATCACAATAAGAAGATAAAAACATAGTTCGTTTTGATCAGGTTCAAATTTGTAGATTTATTCTGTGGGATCCAACAGTAAATCAATATGTTTTTCAATGGCTTGAGACTTGAATATGCACTCGATGGAAATTTGAATTATATTGCATGGAAGGATAGGATGGAGGTAGTGCTTGAGGAAAATGGACTAAAGGCTTTCATAGATATTGATGTCCCGGAGACTGCAATAGAAGATGCTCAACTTCTTGATGCATGGAAGAAGAATGTAGCAAAGGCGAGAAGGATCTTGTTAGAGGGATTTTGAGACCATATTGTCTTGAGTATTCATAGGAAGGCGACTCCATATGCGATGTGGAAGGCCTTGAAAGATCTATATTAGAATAACAATAACTATAGGAAGTTGACGTTGAAAGACAAGCTCAAGAAGATCAAAATGGAGAAGGGCGACATGATCTAAAAATACTTGACAAAGTTCATTCAATGTCGATATGAGATTGGAAGTGTTGTGATAGTTTTTTCCTCAGATGATGTGGTGAGCCTATCTCTTCTAGGCCTTCCCAAGGGCTGGAATAGCTACTAGGACTTTGTTAATGGGAGGGAGAAGCTACTGAATTGGGAGTGACTATGGTCTGATTTGGCACAAGAAGAAATTCGATAGAGAACTAGAGATGGATATTTATCAAAGGCTGATGATGAGGAGAACTGTACCTTGGCTGGAAAGGAAAAGAAAGGAAAAGGGAAGGTGTCCCATTCCAAATCCGAGACTGAAAAGGCAAGCAAGAAGCGAGACTTTTCAAAGGTAAAATGTTTCAAATGTCATGAGCCTGGACATTATACCACAAATTGTCCACAAAAGAAGAACAACAAGAAGGCCTCATGAGGAGTATAAGGTGAAGCATTGGCTTCACGTTTCGAGTCAGAATTCACCCTCATCATATGCATGATGTCAATGGTGATGGGTTTTGGGTGGTACTTGGATATTGGAGCTTCATTCCATATGTTCAGCAACAAATAATTATTTAATATCTTGGAGGAGAAGGATCTCTAGATGCACATCGAGATGGGTGACAATGGGAGGTATAGAGGTACCGGTGTAGGTAAAGTTACATTTCAAAGGGATTTAGGTAATCCAATCACATTAAAATATGTCATGTATGTACCTAGTTCAAAGAATAATTTGGTTTTTTTTTCTATCTTGGAATATCGTGGCTATGATGTGATCTTCATTGAAGGAAAGGAATTCCTTCATCACAAAGTCACGAGACAGGTAAAAAAGATTGAGGTTTGAGTAAAGAACCTTTATAAACTAGATGTATAGGACTATGAAGCACTAAGTAGTAAAGAAAATAAGGTGTAAATTTGAGACATGAGTGAGTTATGGCACAAGAGGTTGGGCCATCTACACCACATCGCTTTGAGGATCATGCATAATATTTCTACATGACTTCCAAATGGTTCACTTGCGCAGAGAGATAAAAGGGTGTACATTGGGGAAGTATACCAAAGCCACCTTTCATGATAAGGAAATTTGAACCAAGGTGATCCTTAAGAGAGTTAAATCATACATGTGTGGACCATTCTTGATAGCTTCCACAGTAAAGCACATGTATTATGTGATTTTTGTTGATATTTTTTCAAGGCAGTTTTGGATTTTCTTCATGAAAAATAACTTTCAGACATTCTTCGAGTTTTGTGAGTTCAACGCACTTGTCAAGAAATATACAGGAAAGAAGGATAAGGCTTTGAGGAGCGACAATGGTGGAGAATACATCTCTAACAAACTCAATAACTTATGTGCCTCAGAAGGAATTCGAAGAGAATTGATTGTACCCCATAACCCACAGTAGAATGGGGTTGTAGAAAGGAAGAACATAACTATTATGGGAGAAGCACGAGCTATGTTGCATGATCAGGGCCTACCGTTGTATCTGTGGGTTGAAGCATGCAATACAACAATATTTTTGCATAATAGAAATCATCATCGAATACTTGGGATTAGTACACCAGAGGAGGCTTTTTTAGGTAAGGGACTGGATGTATCATATTTTAAAATTTTTGGTTCATCTTTTTATTGCCATGTGACCAAAGATTCCAGGAAGAAGCTAGAGCCAATAATAGAGCTGGGGATATTTTTGGGGTACATTGATACACCTCACAACTATTAGGTGTACTTTCCAGCACACAGGATGAAAGTGGTCAGAAGAGATGTGAAATTTTAGTAAGACAAAGCCATGTGATTGTCCCTTGAGAGGGAGCTCAAGTTGCATGCGGTTGAGGAGCTCTCAGCTCTAAAGATGAACCTCGGGATGTGGAGCAGCCACAAGTAGAGGAATAGAGGGTGACAAAAACCACTCATGCAGATTCATCTACCAGGGATGGAAGGAAGTGCACTAGAGAGGCTGACAGATTATTGCTGGATGTCAGAGATAATGTGGGAGCACCCACATCATAGCATAAGCATAGAAGGTACCTAAAGCAGTACACTGGATACATGGATCTTATGAGCAAAGGTATTTAGATGGAACCATCCTCTTTTGAGGAAGCATTGCAATAACCAGTGTGGGTTGATGCCATGGTTGAGGAGTATGACTCCATCATCATAAATAATGCATGGGAAGTTGTTCGAAGACTAGTGGGGAAGTCAGTTGTAGGATATAGATGGGTCTACAAGGTGAACCAGGCAACAGATGGCAGTGTGGAGAAGCACTAGGATATATTTGTGGCCAGAGGGTTCTCTCAGGTGGAGAGGATTGACTATGATGAGACTTTTGCACCAGTCATAAGGTACTCGTCTACTAGATATATCCTTTGACTCTCAGCACAGATGGGATGGAAGATACATCAGATGGATGTAAATATTTCCTTTCTCAATGGATTTATTGAGGAATAAGTGTACATTGATTAGCCATAAGGTTTTTAGACCTTAAACAAGGATTCACATGTGTGCAGACTTGAGAGAGCATTGTATGGGCTAAAGCAAGCACCTCATGCTTGGTACACCGGGATTGATAACTATTTCATTGGGTTGTGCTTCACCAAGAGTGAAGTATATGCAAACCTATATCATATTGTGGTTGATGGTAAAATTTTGATTCTTATACTTTATGTCGATGATCTAATACTAACAGGTGATGAGCAGCTCATAAAGTCTTACAAAGAGGATATTGCAAGAGAATTTGAGATGAAGGACACGGGGCTCTTGCACTATTTCCTTGTATTGGAAATATGGAAAAGATATGGGGAGCTACTTGTATCTTAGGGAAATTTTACTAAGGATATTATGAGGAAGTTCCACATGGAGGGAAAAAAACCCATAGAGACCCCTCTTGTAGGAAAATGGAGGAAGGAGGATACTACTTCGGGCAAGGTAGTGGACGCTACTATTTACAGGTAGCTTGTGGTTTCACTCATGTATTTGGTGAACACCTGACCTGACATATGTTATGCAGCTAACCAACTGATCCAAGATATGGTTAAGTCGACCAAGCTCTTTTGGAAGGTATGGAATCATGTGTTGAGATATCTCATGGGCACTACAGAGTATGGATTATGGTATAGATAGACAAAGGGAGTGAAGCTTCAAGGCTTCACCAATGCAGATTCAGAAAGGAGTCCATATGACTGGAAGAGCACATCAGGAGGCATCTTTAGCATAGGATTAGCAACGGTTTCTTGGTACAACAGGAAACAGAGATCAGTTGCACTCATTTCAACGGAGGTAGAGTAGATGGTGGCCAGTCAGGAAACATGTGAGGCCATCTAGATGAGGAAGATACTTGTTGTTTTTTTTGTTCAACAAATGGATCTGGCAATGATACATTATGATAACCAAAGTTGCATCAAACTCTCAATTAATTCAGTATTCCATGATAGTTCCAAGTATATTGATATCAGGTATCACCATCTCAAATATTTTGTTCAGAGCCAGATTATGTCATTAGAGTACATTCCCACGGAGGAGCAGAATGCATACATCTTGACAAAGGTGCTGGAAAGAAGCAAATCCGAATTCCACAAAGGTAGGATCAGGGTAGAAGATAATCCATTTATTTTTGAGAGGTAGTGTTTAAATGGCACCAAGAAATGACACCCAAAGGGGGCTTTTGATTTAATTATCCCTTAATTAAATTGGATGATAAATTGTAATTTCATCTCATGACAACTTGTATGAATTAACTAAGTCAGAATGACTGAGTTATATTAGGAAATTAGATTTTAGGGTCAGAGAGTAGGCATGTAAATTTCTCCCATGATTTAAGGGGGTCCTGTTACAGTTATTTGTGAGATGTAATTAGTTAACTCAAGAAATTGTGTTAAAATTAGTTTAACTAGTTCTTACTGAGTGATGAGCTAATGAGAGATAAAGTGAATTAAATATGATTTAATTCACAAGTAGTTGTCAATCAGTTAACTAATAATTCACTATAAATAGCTATTGCATGTCATTTCTAAGGAAGGCCCAGTTGAGACTGAGGTTAAAGGAATGATAACTATCATTGGTATAATTATAAAATTGTACGTCAGTTATAGAGTCATGTAGAGGCCAAGGATGTATTGCATAATAAATTAGAAGGAATTTCCTATTTAATAAGGTGAAAATTCCTCCAGGAATGTGTGAGCAAGTCAGGTTGAGAAGAGGCTGAGAATTGGTTAAGTAATTGACTGATTTTTCCTAGATCAAAGTGAGATAGTTGGCAGAGTGTAGGAATTTTTCTGAGAGAGAGAAATGTTGTATTGTTTCATGATCTTGACTTTATAAAATAAACATATAGTGGGGTTTTAGTGAGTGTGATTTCCCCATATGCATCTTGTGTTGTGTGATTGATTTTCCCTTTCTCTTACTTGTTATGTGATTGTGCGATTGTGTTTTGTTTCCATAAATTGTAGAATGATTCAATATCTTGTTTTAGTACATTACAATATCAAATTGAATCTCGTTGTTAGAATTTCTACATGAGGAAGTATTGATTAATTGTTTTATAGGATGGATGGATGTGGACACTCATTTATTTTATATGATATTAACATTTGGAAAATATATTTTAGTGTCATGGATTTATGATCTTTTTCTTGTTGAGAAGAGTATATGATATGAGATTGATTCCTCTTATTGTAGTATATTGTAATCCTATTAATTCATATTTTAATTACAATCTTTATAGCTATTTTAATTATTATTTAATAGATTTGAGTGTATTATTAAATTTTTGGTTATATTTTTCTTATTATAGATTATGTATTAATTTTATTATGAATATATTTATTTTAGGTTTAAGTGGCAATGACTATAACTATTCTAGAAGAGAGAATTTAGGGTTGGCATAAAAGAGTTTATGTAACATGATTTCACATGTTGTCAAAGGGAAGGTACAAGCCCAATAAAAAGAAAGTGATTCAATATGAATGATGTCTTTTTGTTACAAAAGGATCCAACACTTTAGGTGACACAGAGATTTCTTATTAAAATAATATTTCAAAATATTAATATTATTAATCGCATGTTTCAAGGTGGATTTGTAAATATAGTGTTTGTGGGAGGAAGCACGATAATAATTATTCCCCACCATACACTATTTAGTTCCTTTAGATAATCTCATGCTATTTTGGTACTATGATAACGAGGTTTGGATTAGCTGGTGGATTCAAGACATTTTACATCAGATGAAAACGAATGTCAAATCATTAGATAAGAAATTTGGGTGTTGTATGAAGGCCTTTATGGGAAGGTGACTTTGGATCATGATTGGTTCTCACCTATTGGGAATTATATTCCAATTAGTATATATCTTCCATGCAATGAGGAGGTCAAGTACCTTGTTAATTTTATTAATCATATGTCTCAAAATTGTTTGAATTTGATATCTCCTAAATTAAATAGTAGAGTCTGCAAGCACATTTGGCAACATGCTACTTTCTCATTTCATGTGTTTATATTTTTGGAAACATATCTTGCGTCAAAAGGCATAAATAGATATGCATTCGACATTTCAATCTCTCGGGAGAAATAACTCCAAGTTCAAAAGTTTTTTTCTTTGTGGGTTCAAGTGCTCAACAATTTAGTGGCTCAAAGGAAGTCATCGTGCATAATGACATTTCAATCATAGTGGGTGGAATTTCTAGCCCCTTATCTCTTTATTTTTCTCTCCTTTCTAATAATTTTTGTAATTTGAGAGGTATGGAATTTGGTTGTTGTGTGAATTCCTTGGTTTTCATATCATCTCTTTCTCGTGACAAGATTTTTTTTCAGGGAATGGGGAATCCTTTTTAGGCATATACATCACAATCTAAATAGCTAGCATGTCAATTGTTTTATTATTATGTGTTTCAATTGTTTTATCCAAACATCATTTTACTACAAGTGGGAGACCTTTTGTAATGGGAATAAATAAGAGTAAAATTCAAGATTTTGAGGTTGTTGACCGAGATTCATCTGATCATAGTAGCTATTCAATGAAGAAGGAAGAGGATTTGGGTTCTCAAAGTGCACTTCTGCAAGACCAAGTGCACAAATTTCAAGAATGCATTCTTACTCTTTAACTAACCCACAATAAGATGGTACCAAGTATTAATTCATATATGGAATTATAATTGAGAATTTCAGTATGATTAAACAATCAAAAGATGAAATTTAAGCCCTACACTATAAGATGGAAGACATACAGTTCTCTTTTATATAACAAAATATATAGTACTCCTCGGTAAGAACCTCTACCAAATCCCCTCAAAAAGTTGTTCCTAATTTAAATCAACTAGCTATGCATATAGGACTAGGTCTTAGGCGAGATGTTCCTCCCCTCGCCATTGATGTTTAAGTCATGGAAGTTAAAGCCTATTGTATTCTAGGTGATTTTGGAGAATTTACACCTTTTGGTTGTCTAGCCTAGATATAATCTCATTGTAGCATTTTTTGGTCATAGTTAGGTAAGCTTCATCCTTTTATCTTAATTAACTAACTTAATCTCTTTTATTTTTGTTTTTAATTATTATACTCCAAGCACGGTGTTTTTTTTGTTCAAAAACATAGCTATTGATTTTATATTAAAAGGAAAAACTAGATACCAAGTCAGGACCCTTACATATTTCTTTGTGTTCCAAATAAGTACTACATTCAGAAGTATGAAACATGGAAAATATGTTTTTATGGTAAGTTTTACCTACTATTATAAATATATGATGGAAATAAACTCAACAACGAATTCCTAGAAACATTCTAAATCTGCATAACATCAAAAAGATTAAAAAATGTAGCATGATTATCTGTCAGAGAAGGTATGTTAGCCTTGCCATGCAGCTGAGTTCCCATCCTCACATTAGGGGAAGTTTGAGGTCTAAAATGGGCCTCCTAAGGAAATTATAAAATAATAGTAGAAATAATAAAATAATATTTGAAGACATCATCAAATTTTAGAGGGAAAAAAGAAAAAACTACTTTGTCAACTCGTATTTTCAACTTATCTCCCAAAGTTTTTACTCAAATTTCAAGTGTGAGTACTCCTTTGATGCAAAATTTAATTTCTCATCCAAGGAGTACCCATGTTGCATACTTTCGATGGACCATGCTACACGAATAATGAGAAATACATGAAAACCATGATTGCAATCACGATTTTTCATGTACTTCTCGTTTTTCACATAGCAGGGTCCATCGAAAGTATGCAACATGGGTACTCCTTGGATGAGGAATTAAATTTTTCATCCAACGAGTACTCCCACTCGAAACTTGAGTAAAAAATTTGGGAGATAAGTTGAAAATACAAGTTGAAAAAGTAGTTTTATTATTTTATTATTTTTTAATATTTTTACCCTTTTACTTAAAAAATTGTGAATCATCTCCCATGGTTGACATCATCATCTTGAATCCTACTGGTTATGATAAAGTTTATTTTGGTTGTAAATTTTTCTTAGGAGGCCCATTTTAGACCTCCAAATTCCTCTAATGTCACATTGTTCCAGTCTCCATGGTGCACCTGGACTTCTTCTTCTCAGGGTAGCCAACTTCCTGGGGTCGTAACTTGGTCATATTATCTTTGTTTGATGCGTATGATACTTTGTTGGAAATATCTCTCTGAGTTCTACAATATTTGTCACGAGCCCCTGCTTATAGTTGGGACTACTGCGAACATAAAAAAAAATGTTGTTTAGGGGGTTAAAACTGCTCTAGAAGTTCAGGACCTAAAAAATTCCTAAAATAGTAAATGCTTCTATAAACAAAGAAACTAATGAAACCAACTGGATGTCTAGGTCAAATAGGAGGGTGGCCAAAATATCCACCTAGAACATCCTCAAGCTCAACCACAATGATGTCCAAAGTTGTTAGCTTAGTTCATATTTCCTACATAAATTATTCTAATTTCCCATGCATTAAATCATGTTTCGTACCCATGGGAAACTGATAAGATTTATTCTCTTTATCCTCCACAATATTCTTCTGTTGGAGTGTGTGCAAAAATCCTTCAACCAATTCAAGTAGTTGAGCTAGTAACCTATTACTTTTAACATATTCATCCTCCTGGGTCTGAACTCCCAAATTCGCCATTACTGGGGTGTAATACTCCACATATCAAGCTTCTAAGGGAAATGGCCACCTTTGTTCATGAATTTGAGCGCTTAGCAAGAATATAGTGTGTGGTTGGAACACCACACAACAAAATATATAACCACACCTTCTCCTTAATCGTCTCCGTAGATTATTGAGGAGCATAATTTCCATATCCATGCTTGAATATCGATAACTCCGTGGAATTTCAGTTGTGTGACACTGAAGGATAATAGAATTAACACCAATCTCGAGATAAATGAATGCATGAGTAGGGCTGAGGTATTGCAAACTTATGTTAATGATTTCTAGTCTTGCCTCATTGAGGCTTGATGCCACTTGTTCTCCCAATTTGCTTCCTCAAAACATCAAATGTTTATGTGATTTAGACAAGGGTTCATTCCTTTTGAATTGTGTGACCATAAAATTAATATGATGCCCCCATCCTTACTAATCAACATTTTGTTTTGAGATATATACCATATGTTTGAAAAAAGGGGTGTGTGGACGAGATCCACCATGGAAATTTTATCATTTATTCAATTTTGAGGGCCATTAATTTTTTTCTATAAGCAATAGTAATTGATTTCAATGATCATGGAATGGATGAGATATAAAACATCACACGGTCCATTTCTAGTTCCCCTTGTTCAAATATAGCACCTTTATTGGCCAATGAGTCCACCATTGAATTTTGTTGTCTATACACATGATATAATTTGATTTGCTAAAAGTGTCTTATTTGTAAAAGGATCCTTTGTAGGATGGAAGGAGAAGTTATTCTTTGCAATCCTTTGGCTTTCCAATTCTGACGTATAACAATCATTAAGTTTCCATATAATGTTATTTTGGCGATTTTCTTTGTCGATATTATTTCTAATGCCTATCAAAGCACAAATTATTCAACTTGATTGTTGGATTCCAATCTCAAACCCCAAGCATATTATGTCTCCATTTATTAACAAATGCATAATATAACCCTTCCTGCTCCTACCACCCCTAAACACATATTTTCATTAATATAAATTTTAAATTTAAATTATAAATTTACACCAAATAACAAAATTTAAAATTTAATTTAATGATTCCTCAAGGTCTCGGATAGACTGTGATTGCATGCTCAGTTAAGGAACTCCTTGATGTAAACTCACTGGTTCAATTCCCCAGCCCGATCCAGGTGATATATTGGACATGATGAAGATGTAGTCTCACCAAGCTTACCAAAAAATAATAATAATAAAAAAAATTTAAATTTCAAAATTTAACCCAAAATATTAAAATAAAATGTTGAATCATATAAAATCACGTTTACCTGCTACGCTTTCCTCCACTCCCACCGACGTCCATAGGGCCACTTCTATGATCAGTTTTTTTCAGCCTCCCAACTTGTTTTAAATTTAATTAATCTATTTTTTTCTAAAGTTTATATATATATATATATATATATATATATATATATATATATATATAATTATATATTTATAAATCTTTTAAATTGTAATTTAATTTTAATTTAATCAAATTTTTTGGAATTTTTATTTAAATATTATTATTATTATTATTAAAACTTTTTATATTTAAATTTTTAAAAATAGTTAAAGGATAATAAGTTGGCTAAAATTTCATTTTCCTATAATAACAAATAGGAAAAAACTGGAATAATAATAACTAACGAATTTAATTCCCCTCCACCTTGATTTAATTTTTGCCTCTGTATTTTAATTATCGAATTTAATTCCCCTCCACCTTGATTTAATTTTTGCCTATGTGTTTAAATTATATAATTCTTTATTTTATTTTAATCTTTTAAAATTCTTTTTTAATTTTTAAATGTGTGTTTTATAGCACTAAATTTCATATTGGCGAATAAAGTTTCCATTCACAATGTGACTAGTTTTCAAAGTCATAGTTTTAAGTTAAACTCCAAAAAAGAGCATGTAAGGGCTACACATATGTTAATTTTATAGGTTGATTTAAAGTTTTTGTTTGAAATAATTTTAGTTCTCAAAATCATGATAACTAAAAAGATTTTAGATTAATTTTAAATTTCTTTGTGATTTTATTTAAATCTAAGGTGGAAAAATGTTGTAATTCTAATCTTGTAAAAAAGGGTGTTGTTACTTTTCTCTAGAGGCACATTCTGTAGATGTGCAGTATTAATGTTGTAAATATCTATCATGTCACTTGTAGGAATTGAACTTATATGAGAATGATTCTATTTCTACCTCCCAACCACCCACGATACACTGAATTGATTATATATATATATATATATATATATATATATATATATATATATATATATATATATATATATATATATATATATATATATATATCCATATATATGGTCAAGATTCCATTCCTACCTCCCAACCACGAGAGATATGCCCAATTGACAATAGTGTACATATAGTGTTGTCCTCTGAGATAATTATAGGTCAATTAATCATGCCAGAGCATCTATAGTGTTTTGTTTGTTTTAAATTGGGTTTTTGGATGAAAAATGTATTAAGTAATTACAAAAAAACTTATTTAAACTTTTGATAATATTAACTGTTAAGAAAAGGGTTGTTTCTTTACTTCAAATAGTGATTTAAGTTTGCATATGTGAAGACAGAAACTGTAAGAAAATATGATCACTTAAATATTCAGATTGAATGTTTAATTTATCATAAATGTGAAAGACGGTCAAATAATGTTTAAAAACTCAACGAAACATATTTAGCTTTATGAATATTACTAACAATTAATTGATATAGAGGGACTTATAAAAACACATAGTTCAATAAGTCATTCTCTAAAATGGATTATAACTTCAGAGGATTTAATATAGACTGAAACACAACTTTTTATTACGTACTTATCTTCATAAAAATAAAATATATGATAAAAACAGTATGAAATGAATACTGGAAAAACTTACAAAGGGACAAACTTATTGAAATAAATCCAAAATCCTTTTATTATCATCAATTATCAAATCTCATACACTTCTACTTACAAACTCTCATCCAAGGGTGCAACCCTTAATAACTCGAATGAATATTTATTTATACTAGTTTCTATCACTTAGAAGTATCTAAAACTGAATACAAAAATAATATAAAATAGTAGGAAAACAAAAATTGATCAGTGATATCTCACTTTCTTTGAGGAAACAGTTGATGATGTGGACAAAAATTGTTTCCGTGCTGGCATGTTGTTGGAGACAAACAGTTACTCGATGGTTCCACATAATTGATCCCATCTTTCCACACTTGGAATTTCCAGATTTACCAATTTCTTGAAAACTTCATCTACTTTTGTGTATCTTTCAAAAGTAGGTTTGTTGATGAAGAGATGTTTGATTTCATGTTTTATTATAAAATCAAAATCTAAAGCTTCTAGAAAATATTTCTGTGTCACGTGGCCTTTAATCCATGCAAACTTAAATTTTTCAATGGCAATGGTGTAGAGATTTTTTCAGTACTCCTCCAAGTTGATCAATTTTTCATTAGGATCTACTAATCCTGGTAATTCCCTCTGGTTCAGCAGATTAAACTTAGTGTGAAATATTTGAACAAAAATGTCCAAAGTTTGACACTTAGTTTCTAATTGGTTCAACAAGTTATTCTTCTGCAATACTTTCTTGATTTCTAGGATAGTATATGTTCTATCTGAAATGTTGATCTGCTCCAACTCTGCCTTGCTTTTTGAGTTTAGTATTTTAATCATGTCTGATGCCTCTGTTGGTTCTACTTGAGTGCTACCTTCTCTTGTTCAATGAATATTTTGCACCTATTGATTAATTCCTCCTATTCAAAAATGATTTGTATGGATGGCCATACTTCTGTCATTTGTTGCCTTATTTCTATCCAGATACTCTCCTTGGCTTGGGCCAAGGTGTTAGCCATTAGAAGTTCACTTTCTAACTTCTAAACCTTTAGTCCCAATCTGTGAGACTTCTGCATTTCTTCCATGTACAAGGTATCATTTTTTATCTTCTAAGTTTCTAAGGCCTTGAATTTCTCCAGCAACTTTTCATTCTCTTGTTTTTGTGTGGTCAAATATTGTACAATTCTGGCTGAATCGCCTGTTGTTGATGTAGATTCCATTTTTTTTATGAAGAGTTGGGATTTGTACCTGCAACTGCAATTGGTACTGCTACAACTGGGATCATAGAAAGTTGAGATGACTGTTCCTTTTCCTTGAGCAATCCTTCATTATGCTCCTCCATTTTCTTTATCTGAATGTTCTACTCAATGATGAGTTTGAGAATATATTCTCTGTTATGTTCACTCTCCTCTATTTCCTTTGTCTGGGGGTATTATGTGGAAGGAAAATTTAGTTGTTTTCACAGAGTTGCAATGTCTACATTATTTTTCTTTAAAATCTCTTCTACAACTTTACAATCCTTTGGGTCATACCCAATTTTGACCACAATGTCTTCTAAAGACTTTAAATTATTGTCTTTAGCTAAAGAGGAGAGTTTTTCTATTTTAAGTTGTGATTGTACATTTGATAATGTTGTTCTTAACTTAGACAAAGTCGTAGTTGTATTAGTCATAGTAGAGAAGAGCATCTCTCCAGACTTCCTATGCATGTCCATCTGATATATGGGATGAATTTGGTTTGCATAAAATGAGAAAATGATATTCTTATAATCGGATGGAGACTTAGGAAAAGGGACTTGGGCTTGTAGGAAATCCATCTACATCCTTCACTTTTCACTGTCAAAAGCAATCAGTAGCATGTGCTGTGATGTGGAAGTCTGTTTCCAAAACTAACTATATACATTGGCCTTCAAGGCTTCATTATTTTGTTTAATCTCCAATAACTTGGAGAAGATGTTCTGATCATCTGATGAACTGGTTCCCACTAATTTGATGATCTCCAAAGGTTCTTGAGAGGCCAAAGAAGATGATGGAGTATTGGGAACACTCCCTCTTGCTGACGTAGACACTTATATATCTCCCAAATCTATAATTTATGGTTCCTTTGGGATCTTCTATGTAGAAATTGTAAAGTGAGTCTTCTGCTTCTTTTGTTGGATTATGAATTCCCTGACCAAATCTACAGAAGTTGATGTTTCTTCTCTGGACCCTTTCTGCTGCTTTCTTTTGGAAATTGGAGTTTATAAAGTAGAAGTGGAAAGAATATGTTCCTCTGCCTCCTGCAATGTATTTTTTGTCCACTGATACTGATTCATCAACTTTTCAATTTCAGGCCTTGGTGTATGATTATATGGAGTTGTCTTTAAATCAACTCTTAGGTTTGAAATTATGCTAAAAGGGTCATAAGACCAGGTGAATATTGGCTGGAAATTCATGTTTTTAAAGATAGCATCTACCTCAATCCTTGTTGATCTAGTATTGCAAATGAAATAACCAATCTTTGATTTAATCTTAAACAATTATTTCCTCTTCCCTGAAACAAAGTGTAAATCATCCATATTAATCATCTGCCTAGTATATTCCAAATAAAATATCATCATTGGAAAATATTTTGGCAATTTATATGCTGCCAGCTCACAACCATATACTCGAATCTCTGTGTAATTTTGGTATAAATACCAGTCTCTAGTTTTAACCTGGTCACTCAAATGAAGGATTATTTTGATGTACTTTCCAATTTTGGGCTCATTCTGACTGCTAAGAAGTTGTACTGGATGGATGAATGAATCAATGAAGTCTGAAAAAATAAAATTTATTTGAAATTGATCTGACCAATTATGTCCAATGAATCACTAACTGGTTAATTCCCTGATCATCTTGCTTGTTCAATGTAATAGGTAGTGAATCTCCTTGCTGAAATAGAAACATATGAATAAGTATAGAGGTGTACTTAAAACTTCCTTGGGTTGTTAAATTCATCAATTTTTCATGCATATTATCAGCCAAAAATTGATTGTAATTATACATGAATGCAGATTAATGATCTTTGGAAAAGATAGAAAAATATCCAAGGATGGTTTCATCTATTGTTTTGTTATATGGATATCCTAATAAGCAAGAAAGTAATGAGATGATGTGTCTGGTAGCTTCAGGAAACATGGAGGATGGATAAGGTGGGTTTTTCTTTGGCAATTCAGCATCATCAAGAAGAAAGGTCTCAAAAGTTTGGGCTCTCTGAGGGAAAGTGAGTTTTGTATACAGCTCCATTAGAGCAACTTGGGAGAAAAGGCTTAGAGAGTCATTCTGAGGTATCAATAACATGTTTTTTATGGTCTCTAGAGTGATGGATATCAAAATGTTTCCATTATGAACCACCACTACTGTTTTGATGGGATCATACCTGGTTTGACACCAGATGACCAGGTCTAGGAAGTCATGGATTTGAGGGAATGAAACCAAAGGCAAAAGGGACTCTCATAGCTTAATGTCATCTTGTTGATCCAGGTACTTTTGTTTCAGCCATAGATGCAATTCATGAAGTTCAAATTTGCACTCTGTGTCAATGATTTTAAAGTATGAATCAGTAAGGGGGACGTGGTCGAGATCGACCAAGGTAGAAGCAGCAGGGTTTTCCTCAGAGGCTGGATTTTGGATTTTTCCCTTTGGGGCCATGTTTTGTGCAGAGGAAAAAGAAGAAGAAGAAGGTGGAAATTTTTGTAAATAAATCTGTGTGTGGCACGGTGTCATATGGTTGAACCAACGGCACGATTATGTCTCTGTAAAACCTCAAATTCAACAACAAACTGTAGATGAAACAAAGTTGTAGAAGGTAGGGTGAGGTTTTATTTATAATAGTGTTGGGATTACCGTTAAGGAATGCCTCTTAGGAAATGCGACCATATTGGTTTAATTCCAATGATACAGGAGCTAGGGGTGATGAAATAGCTAGACAATGGCTAAGGGAGCAGGTCTAATGGGATATGAAGGATAATGGTAAAGGAGCAGAGTTTCAATGGAATGCATAGGTGGCAATGTTTTATTCGGCATCATGAAACAGTTAGGAGGAAAAGTCAAATGACCGTTGGCGGGAGTGAAAATCGCCATTGGGAGAAAAGTGGATTTGAGAGGGGGTAGGCGGTGGTAAACGATTTTGAGTGGGGGGCGGGGGGGTGGTGCGAAGTGTTGTGGAGGAAACATGTAGGGAAGGGCCCGCCATCGGAAAAAAAAACTTTTCGAAAACACTCCCCCAAGCCCTCCCCCCCGGGTTGTTAATGAGAAATGGGCAAGGGGGTGTGAAAAGGCTTCCCTGTTGTTGATCTGGGCGGGGAAGAGATCTGCCTTTGAAATTTAATAAGAAGATAATCATAATACGACAAATCTTTTTGTCGCTTAGCATACTTTGGATAAAAACATGCACTCTTTTATTACAATTAAATTTAATTGCTTAATGAAGCAATTAACATAATTAAAACACATTTTTAACTCCTAAATTAAATCTTTGGCTCATATAAACAAGCCACCATTCTTTTCTTTTCTTTTATTAAAACTAAGAAAATCATTTCTTTATTGCTTTACCTAACATTTTTTCAACGTTTTGCCTTCATTTTTTAGGGAAACTATTCCTATCATTTTCTTGATATGAATAATTTATTTGTCATGAATCCTAACATTTTCTTTTTTTTGTCTATTCATATCCAAACTTAACATTTTTAAATTTTTCTAAAAAATAATACCTTATCAAAACCAAATAATGTTACCACATATAGATAAATATATTTTTTAATCTATGTCACAAAGTTTGTCAAACTTCAACTTTGAGGTTCGAATTTTGGCGAACCTAAAAAAAATTGAGGTTCGACGAACCTCATCGAACCTTATAGTCATTGACCAATTCTAGAGATCAAAACTCATAACCTCATGTCACAACTCAAGCTCGTAATTTATCCTTGAAATTTCCATGTT
Source organism: Pinus albicaulis (assembly GCA_034641835.2). Classification (NCBI taxonomy): domain Eukaryota; kingdom Viridiplantae; phylum Streptophyta; class Pinopsida; order Pinales; family Pinaceae; genus Pinus; species Pinus albicaulis. The sequence continues at coordinate 1,579,527,749 of CM076578.1, forward strand.
CATGATAGCATTTTTATGCTTATTGATGTTGATATCTTACTATTTTATCCTATATTTTATTTTAAAGTTTATATATATATATATATATATATATATATATATATGGAGCCTATGAGGTGCTCTTTCTATAAATTCAACCACACCTTATAACCAACCTCAAAATTTTGTGGAACCGGGGTCATGTCACTACTTGTACTTGGCATTAGCCTTCTACAAGATGTAATTAACCATTTGTTAGAGGTGCAATATCTATTCAAAAACATTTTGTTGCTTTATTTTCCTTGGTCTTCATGTGGGAGGACTTTGTCGGTGAAGATAAAATGGGCAGAGTTACATCAATGGGGATTAATGGCTGGAACCCCAAGCAAACCTTACAAGGGCTATGGCTAATGGAGCTATTCGGGGCTTTGTTATAGCTATGCTGAACATATGTGAGGTTATAATTTCATGTACATGAATGCTTGGAGTTGTACATGCATAGGATATGCACAATCATGTGGTTGACCATTTCTATTTGTTCAATAGTTTGGGGGTGGAAGGAACTCGATTTGGTCAACCTGGTGTCCATTATTTTCAATAGGGACAACAGGTTCCTCAATGCCTTCTAGTCTAGCCTTGTTGATATCTTACTATTTTATCCTATATTTTATTTTAAAGTTTATATATATATATATATATATATATATATATATATATATATATATATATATATATATATAAACTAACCTAATGGCTAACCTCATCAAAAAATTCAAACTTTAGCCGAAACTAATCATTGTCTAACCCAAACCATGTGACTTAGGTTTTAATTAAATAAATTGATAACATCCAATTGACATGTAGTTTAAAAAATACATATTAATGAAGGGAAAAAATATTCCACGCTAAACTATAATAAAATATTTTATTGTTCATATTAAATAAGATAATTTTATATTGATATATAAAACAATAAAAATAGTAAATTTAAATAAAATATTTGAATATTCATGTTAATTAATATTTTTTATATCAACTTTATATTTTTTACAAAGAAAGAATGTAAGAAAAATATTTCAATGCCAAACTTAAATAAATATTTTAAACTAATTGAAAATAAAAAATTGAAAAATAAAATGTTGTTAATAAAAGAGATGTGTAATTCATTAAATTTTTGATATAAAATTGATATTTAACATTTAAAAAATATTTTAATGTGAAAAAAAATAAAATATTTAAAATAAAATACTTTAATATTAACTATAAATAAATATGGCAGTTTCATATATATATATATATATATATATATATATATATATATAAAGAGGAAGATACTTTTAAGTATAAAAATTAAAAATAAAAAAATTTACTTAAGAATTAATAACAATAAAATTACTTAATATTGACAATATAGATCAGAAATAAAATATATTTTATGGTTAAAATATTTTATTAATTTATTAGTTAAATAAAAGAAATCTTTCATACTTAATATAAATTTTTTTCCATAAATAAAAGCAACATATTCATCTTAACCTTAAATATATCAAAATTCAAGAGATTAAATTTAATAAGCATTTTTTCATATTTTAGATTTAATATATATATAGATATAAAAAAAACTGATTCATCTCCCTGCAAATAATTTTACATTCATTATAATAATGATAATTTAATATAAATAAATTCAACATACAATTAATTCATAAAACTAAAAATATATTATTATATAATTTCATATATTTAAATATAAGTATTGTTTTTAACATATATTGAGAGATTGGTAAATGTTTAAATGATTCTCACATCTCTATGTGTATTATCATGTATTACTTTGGTTGAAATTAATTAAAATTAAACTATATTTTATATAATAATGTCACCTATTTATTTTAGAATTGGTAAATGTTAAAAAAAATTATTTAAAAAAAAAAACATTTTTTTAGGTTTTTATTTATTTATATTTGTTAAATATAACTTAAAAAAAAAGTATTTGTTTAAAATATAATTATACTGTAATATATAGTTTTATTTTCAAGTATAAAAAGTCATTATATTAATAGATTTTATATATTTTTTTAATAAAATATTTATGCAATTATATAGTATTTCTTTTTTCTTTTTTTTTTTTCTTTTTTTTTTTTTTTTTTTTTGACTGAAATGAGAAAAAATCAACATCTAACATACAACCAAATAAATAATAATGAAATAATTTAATTTGTTAAAAAAACACACACACAATATTATCACATAAAGAGAAAATATAAATGCTTAAAACATATAAAAATATTTTTCGAATTTGACTTCTTTGATCTAAAATTCTATACAACATATAAAAATATATTTCAAGTTATCCATGAATCAAATATTTACTTATCGCTATAGCAAGTCATTATCTCTAGCAAGTATTTTGTAATTAAAGTTCATGGTATTAACACAAATACTATTTAATCTCCATTAAATAAGTCCATTTTCAATAAATTGAATTGCTATATGTAGAAATGGTTTTTAAACCATCTTACATCTATCTTAATCTCAGATCTAACAAACGTTCAGAGGGATAAAATCTTTTGAGGTATAAATTTATTTTAGAGTCCAAAATATGAACAATCTTTGTCACTTCAATATATTTGATCTTTCTCTACAGTTGATAAATCCAAAATTAAGTTAGTCATAGTATGTTTTTAGTAGTATTTTGTAAATAACTCATATAAGAGTAGCTATGGTGCATTGTGATTCCTCTTATTGTAATTATTCTTTAATTCCAATATTTACAATAATTTTAATTATTAGTTAATGGATTAAAGTGTTTATTAAACTTTGTTTGTTTAGAATTTAATCTCCATCCAATTTTTAATTTAAGCTAAAGATATAATTAATTGTGAAAATTACATAATCCTATGAAATAGCCAAATACAATCACTTAACCATCAAAATAGTGATAACACTATTTAAATATTAAAAACATTATTTTTTTATCAACATTAAAACTAATATGAAAAAGAAAAAGAATACCTCCTTTATGATTATGCCAACTTATATTTTTATTATTATACCAACTTATACCTCCTTTATGACTATGGCGATTTTCTTTCTTAGTGTTATTTCTAATCCTTATCAAAGCGCAAGTTATTCAACTTGATTGTTGGATGCCAATCTCAAACCCCAAGCATATTTTGTCTCTATTTATCAACCAAGGCATAATATAACCTCTCCTGCTCCTACCACCCTTAAACACAAATTTTCATTAATATAAATTTTAAATTTAAATTATAAATTTAAAACAAATAATAAAAAATTAATTTAATTTAATAAGTCCTCGGTTTTGGATAGACTATGATCGGGTGCTCGGTTAAGGCACTCCTCGATGTAAACTCACTGGTTCAATTCCCCAATCCGATCCGAGTGGTATATTGGACATAATGAAGATGTAGTCTCACCAAGCGTACAAAAAAAAAAAAAAAAAAATTGAAATTTCACCTAAAACAATAAAACTAAAATTTTGAATCATATAAAATCACGTTTACCTACTACACTTACCTCCACTCCCACCGGCATCCATAAGGCCACTTCTCCATAAAAATGATCGATTTTTTTTTGCAGCCCTCCCAACTTGTTTTTAATTTAATTTATCTATTTTTTTCATATATATATATGAAAAAAAAATTTGAATTTTTTTTTTTTAAATTTTTCTGCGAGATTTATTTTTATTTTTATCTTTTTTAGTTTATTGTATACTTAGAAATAGTATTTTAAATTGTAATTTATTTTTAATTTAATCATTTTTTATTTTTTATTTATTTTTAAATATATTATTATTATTATTATTAAAAAATTATATTTTTTATTTATAATTTTTTAAAAACAATTAAAAGATAATAAGTTGCCTAAAAATTCATTTTCCTTTAATAAATAATTAAAAAAATAACTTGATTAATAACTCAGGAATTTAATTCCCCAAGCCACCTTCATTTAATTTTTCCCTTTCTATTTAAATTATATAATTATTTATTTTTTTTTATTTTTTTTTAATTTTCCTTTTTAATTTTTAAATATTTATTTTATTTTATTTTTTTAATTTTTAAATATGTGTTTTATAGCACTAAATTTCCTATTGGAGAACAAGTTTAAATTTTCCATTCACACTGTTACTAAGTCATAGTTTTAAATACATTGTAATGTTAACTCCAAAAAAGAGCGTGTAAGGGCTACACTTATGGTCATTTTATAGGTTGATTTAAAGTTTTTTTTTGAAATAATATTAGTTTTAAAAATTATAATAACAAAAAAAAATGTTAGGTTAATTTTAATTTTTTTTGTGAGTTTAAATTTAAGGTGGAAAAATGTTGTAATTCTAATTTTGAAAAAAAGGTATTGTTAGTTTTCTCTCGAGGCACATTTTTGAAATGTGTAATATTAATGTTGTAAACATCTATCATGTCACTTGCAAGAATTGAATTTATATGAGAATGATTCTATTTCTACCTCCCAACCACCCAAGATACACTCAATTGATTATATATATATATATATAATCACGATTCAATTCCTACTTGTCAACCACGAGAGATATGTCTAATTGACAATAGTGTATATATATAGATAAAGATAATTTATAATCTATGTCACAATTTTTTTCAAACTTCAACTTTGAGGTTCAAATTTTGGCGAACCTAAAAAAAATTGTGGTTCGACAAGCCTCATCGAAACTCATAGCCATTGACCAAGTCCATAGTCAAAACTCATAACCTTATGTCACAACTCAAGTTTGTAAACTATCCTTGCAATTTCCATGTTCATGATAGCATTTTTATGCTTATTGATGTTGATATATTACTATTTTATCCTATATTTGTTTTTAAAGTATATATATATATATATATATATGAACTATCCTAATGGCTAACCTTATCAAAAAATTTCAAATTTTAACTAAAACTAATCATTGTCTAACCCGAACCATGTGACTTAGTTTTTAATTAAATATATTGATAATATTCAATTGACATGTAGTTTTAAAAATACATATAAATAAAGGGAAAAAATATTCCACACTAAACTATAATAAGATATTTTGATGTTCATATTTAATAACATAATTTTATATAAATAGATAAAACAATAAAAATAGTAAATTTAAATGAAATATTTGAATATTTATGTTAATTAATATTTTTTATATCAACTTTATATTTTTTTTAGAAAGAGAGAATGCAGGAAAAATATTTCAATGCCTATTTTTAAATAAAATATTTTAAGATAACTGAAAGTAAAAAATTGAAAAATAAAATGTTGTTAATCAAAGAGATGTGTAGTTCATTAAATTTTTGATATGAAATTGATATATAGCATTTAAAAAATATTTTAATGTGAAAACAAATAAAATACTTTAATATTAACTATAAATATGACAATTTCATATATATATATATATATATATATATATATATATATATATAGTGTGAAAAAGACAAATACTTTTAAGTATAAAAAATAAAAATAAAATAAAATAAAATAAAAATTACTTAAAAATTAATAACAATAAAATTACTTAATATTGACAATATAGGTTAAAAATAAAATATTTTTGATAATTAAAACATTTTATTAATTTATTAATTCAATAAAAGAGATAATATAAATTTATGAATTTTCTTTTATAAATAAAAATAACATATTCATCTTAACATTAAATATATATCAAAATATATATATATATAGATATATATATATAGATATAGATATATATATCAAAAAAATTTGATTCCTTTCCATACAAATAAATGTAAATTTATTATAATAATGATAATTTAATATAAACATATTCAAAATACAATCTATTCCTAAAATTTAAAACATATTCTTATATAATTTCATATATTTAAATAAAAATATTGTTTTTTAATATATATTAAGCGATTTTTAAATATTTAAATGATTCTCACATTTCTATTCAAAGCTTAGATGTTGGGATTAATTAAAAATTAAAGTATATTTTATATAATAATTTCAATTATTTATTTTGCAATATGTAAATGATAAAGAAAAACATATTTTTAGGTTTTAAAAAACATGTTTTTAGGTTATTAAAATATAATTTAGAATTATTTATTTATCTAAAATAAGATTATAATGTAATATGTAGTTTTATTTTTATACTTATTTTATAATGTAATGTATAGTTTTATTTTCAAGTATAAAAAGGCATTATATTAATATATTTTATATTTTTTTAATAAAATATTAATGCAATTGTATAATATTTCTTATTTTATTGTTTTTTCATTTTTATTTATTTTTGTGGAATGATAAAAAAGAAACATCTAACATAGAATTAATAAAATAAATAATTAATAATAAAATAATCTAATTGGTAAAAAAAACACAATAATATCATATAAAGAAATAATAAAATAATTTAATTTCTAAAAAAAACCCAAGAAAATATAAATGTTTAAAACATATAAAAATACATTTCTAGTTATCCATGAATCAAATATTTACGTATCTCTATAGCAATGCCATTATCTCTAGTAAGTATTTTGCAATTAAAGTTTATGGTATTACTATTTAATCTCCAAAAAATATGTATATTTTCAATAGATTGAATTTGTTGAGATTCAACAATATGATGAGTTTAGTGAAAATTAAGCACCTTCACTAAGTGGGGCCTGTAGGCTATTTTTAGGAGTATGTCCATTTTTAGAATTGTGAGCATCTTCTAAAATTAGCAAGATGTTGATTCTAGATGGTTGAGAAAATTCTATATTTGGATGCATTTATATGTCTAGAAGATTGGGCGAAGTCTATTTATAGATCGCTAATCTAAAAATAGATGCATGTCAATTATTATTAGCCCTTAATAATAATCAGACAATAAACATCAATTTATTCTCTTGGAGCACTTTATTTCAGTGAACATATTTTTCACATCAATGGGCTGAAGGAATTATGCAATTCCTAGGGTGGTTGGTGACTCATGCATGGAGGACTTCATTATAACTGATAGTGGCAAGTTGTGACAGAGTTGGAAGAGTAGTTATGTGAGTTGTTATTTAGTTTAACTCAGTTAAGTGAGTTAAACTTAGTTGTGCTAGCTGTATCTAGTTGTAACTAAAGACACATTAGTGAGAATTCAGTGAATTAATTATTTAATTAATTCACAACTAGAGACTCACTTGCAACTGAACAAATACAACAGTTAACTACTTGCATGTCAATTCCAGTGGAGACCCATTGGAGAGATAGGTGAAAGGGTGAGATGGACTATCTGTTGTGACTATAGTGATGCATTCAATGCATCTACACACACATTGGAGTTGCCAATAAGGATTGCATGTAGAAATTATATAACTTATGTGTTATATGTCCAAGATTCTCCTGATCTCACACTATTTTAAGTTCATGCAAAATACAGAATCTATTCCACCATTGATCATCTGCAGAAATTAAATCAAGATTGTAATGCACACATGAAACAATAAACATTCACACACATTAACACAGTTGTTTAACGGGAAAGCCTGAAGCTGAAAACCCCAAATATCTGTATATAATATATGTCATAGAGATCATGTAACAATCCTCATACAAAGTTGATCATATCAAGCTCTCAGTACAATACAATCACTACACACTAATCAAGCCCAATCTTGCAAATCCATGCATCGATCTTCGCCACCTGCTAGCCTGCCTCTACTGCCCAATCCCTGCTGAAGAATGGCTCTGAATGAACTCGAATTGCTCCAGCCTTTCTCACGCAATCCTCATTGGCATCTCCACTGAGTGTTGGATGCAATCAATGCATCACTATAGTCACAAATGATAGTCACACTTGCTCTTTCACCTATCTCTCCACTGGTTTCCATTGAAACTGCCATGCACTATAGTTAACTGATGTATTCTTCAGTTGATTAATGAGTTATTATTTATTTAATTAATTAGCTAATTAATTCACACCACTCTCACTAGTGTATCAATCAGTTGGACTAGATACAACTAGTTCAACTGAGTCTAACTGAGTTAAACTAAATACAACTCCACCAACTACTTCTCCAACTCCACCAAACTTTGTCACATGAGTTCTAACTGAATTTATCCATGCAATAGCTCCAGTAAACCCTCAGGAATAGCGTAATTCCTTCTATCAGCTACTATGCCACATCTATGCACTTAACTGAAGTGCTCCAAGAGAATAATATAATGTTGAGAGTCCAAATATTATTAAGAGCTAATAATATTCGACATATATATTTTTAGATTGGCAATCTAAAAATAGACTCTGCCCAATATATCTAAAAATATAAGTCCATCTATTTTTCCAACTTGACCAACCATCCACAAATAGCATCCTGCAACTCATAGAATATGATCGACATGTCTAAAAATAGACTTTGCACCAAAAATAGCCTGCGGGCCCACTTACTGAAGGCGACTCTTTTCACCAAGCTCATCATCTTTTTGAATTTCAACATTTCACAGTCAAGGCATGGAAAGATCAAATTCATTCAATGATCTTCTTTAGCAGGGATTGCGCAGTGGAGGCAGGTTGTTGAGAGGCAATAAGTTGGTGCATAGATATGCAAATTTCTGCATGATAGTGTGTGACGATTGTTCATTATATTAAGAGCTCTATGCTATGATATTTGTATGAGATTGTTACATTTTTCATTGATATACATAATATATTATAGTTGGGGTTTTTAGCTTTAAGCTTTCTCGGTAAAAAATCTTGTTATGTGCAATTGATTTGCTTCATATGTGTTTTGCAATTAGCGATTTAATTTCCACAAAGAATTAAGTGGAAGGATTTTGTATTTAACATAAGATTAATTTGTTAGATTAGGAGAGTCCAGTAATATACATACATCTTGTATAATTTCTACATGGTATCAGAGCAGTGTTGATCACTAGAGATTGCAATATTGAAGCAGTTCTGAGTTTTTGTGCTAGTGGACAATTCAAATTTGCTGCAAGAATTTCTTGGTGCGACAGTTGAGTATACATTGAAATGGCTTTCAATGGGTTGCGGTTGGAGTATGCACTTGAAGGCAGCTCCAACTACATAGCCTAGAAGGATAGGATGGAGGCGGTTCTTGAAGATAATGGTTTGAAGGTGTCCATCGATAGCAATGTTCCTAAGCCCACTTCGACTGATGCTGCATTACTTGATGCCTGGCAAAAGAAAGTAGCGAAGACAAGAAGAATTCTGTTGGAAGGTGTGAAGGACCATATTGTGTCAAGCCTTCATGGGAAAGCCACTCCATTTGCAATGTGGAAGGCTTTGAAAAATCTTTTCCAAAGCAGCAGTGACCATAGGAAGTTGCCGCTAAAAGATAAGCTCAGAAAAATAAAAATGGAGAAGGGCGACAATATTCCAAAATATCTCACGAAATTTGTCCAATGTATGGATGAGTTGGGGAGTGTGGGAATCATAGTTGCGGATGATGACTTGGTGAGCTTGGCTCTCCTTGGGCTTCCTAAGAGTTGGTACAGTTATCAGGACTCTGACAATGGATGGGAGAAACGTTCGGATTGGGAGCGACTTTGGTCAGATCTAGTGCAGGAGGAGATAAGGTGAATTACCAGGGATGGATCTTCATCAAAGAATGATGATCAAGGGAATTGTGCTTTGGCTGCCAAAGCAAGGAAAGGGAAGGGGAATAAATCCCATCCAAAATCCGAGGGTAAAGGCAAGAAGCTAGATTTTTCCAAGGTGAAGTGTTTTCACTGTCATGAACATAGGCATCTCGCCACTAACTGCCCACAAAAAAAGTGTAATATCCCTTTTTTAGGAATATCAAAAATGTGCTCAAGAAAAATGCTGTATAAGAAAAACTGTACCACAGAAACATAGATTAGGACTTGGATCCTCTTATTTATGTTGTATGGGTCTTATTCATGGAATTTCATCTGAAACAAATCATTTTAGACACACTAAACATATCTCCCACAAACTAGACTAGCTAAAAAGCACCCAAAGAGGAAGGCTGCAGCCGAATGCAAAACTGCTACAGGAATTGCGCAGTTTTATCAGATATCTAGAGGAGATCAGCAAGGAGGTTCATATTTCAGTAATATAGCAGTAAATCAGCATTATAATGAATCTCTTTCAATATACAGTAGAATGAATGAGACAATATAGCAAGAAATCCTCAGAAAAGAGAGCTAGAACACATGTACATTTGCAGAAATGGCTCAACAACGTTATTTTTAAGGAGCTTTAGCAGCTGGAAGTTACAACTCAGATGTAGGGTAGATATGTGGACAAAACATCAGATCTATTTTAGATCTGGAAACTAGATAGTTTTCTCTTCAAGATCCCCTTGGAATTTTGGCAAAAGCATGCAGATCTAAGAAACAAGTTGCAAATCTGGAAATTTTTGCAGTAAATTTCTGAATATAAAATTTCATTACAATGGATAAGATCTAAATAGAACAAGGATCAACAAGCTAATCCTTGGATCACCAAGTGGAAGGCAAGCCCAGCACTAGAGATCTCTGATCTAAACTATGAGAAAAACACCATGAAGAGCCTCACACCAAAATAACGTAGTCCATCAAGATGAACAATGCTGTAGCTCAAATGACATAGATAACCACTGCAAAATTGCAGATTTGAAGTACAAAAAGAAGAGGAAATCTTCCATGAGGTTAAAAGACACACTCCATGAGAAGAGGCTCCCAAAATAGACTATATCTATGTAGATCTAGACTCCCACTTGCTACAGCTTGCAAAGGAAGCAAAACCATCAATGGATTAGTGCTGCCAATGTAAGTAGAGCTTGGCCTCAAGCCTGATAGTGGATCAATTCAGCAAAAAAATCCTCCAAGAATCCTCAAAGGAAGAGGTGAAATCCCTTCATAGGAATTCCAAACACAATCCTCCACTAAACAACAGAGAATGGTATTTGTCTAAGCAGAAAAATACTCAGAAATATGATCAATAAACAACCTTCTCTTGTTGCCCTCCCTCTCCTTTTATAAGATGAAAAAGCCTTTGCAAACCCTAAACCACCTTGATGAGTTTCCCCTTTTCACATGAGAGGCCTCCTTCTAGAACTGCGCTGTCCCTTTTGGAGATGCATTGAACCTAGACAATGTTGTAGATTTGGTCAAGGTTGACCCAGTCTTCAACTCAAACCTCTTTCATACTTGCAAGTGATTATTTACATGGCCCTGATTTATCTTTGTTCACATGGGAATTGATTTATTTATCCTTTTCAGGAGTTTTACATGTCATCCTTTATTTATTTATTCATACAATAGAAATTAAAATAAAAATTAATATTCCTCTTAGCAAGGGATAAGTAGGAATATTACAGTCCTCGCCTCCAAAATGTTTCTTATCCTCAAGCAACTGATAGGGTAAGAGTTGTAGTTCTTCTCCTTCTCCATTGATGGCATCATCAAGGATCAAGTCCTCATTGTAAGCCAAGTGCTCAACAAGCCAATGCATCATGTATTTTTCCTCCAAGGCCAACATAATATGTGCATACTCCATCCCTTCAGGAGTGAAAAACTCAACAGAAATAAACATGGTGGAAGCAATGCTACATCTAAAGCATGTGTCTTGAAGTACAAGTTGGAGTCCCAAACCATGTGGTACATATACACTACTCATCCTCTGTCCATACAGCCCCATAAAAAATACAACTAGATCATCTAAGTATGGAAGCAAGAGTACATATAAACAAACTGAAAGTTGAGCATAGGGAGGTGGATCTTGACCCCACATGAGGTACCAGTGCATAGTATCTCCTTCCTGCAGTAGATCTATGTTTGGTAAGTGGCTCCCCCGCCACCTAATTTTTGCACACATTATCTTATCATAGCTGAAAATGAGAGATATGTTTGGTTCCTTTGGGAAGCACCCATCATGAAAAATGATCTCCCTTTGCACCTCAAGGGAGTGAACAGGTTCAGAATTTTTATTGGCCTTACCAGTGCCATGAGGTCTACATGTAATATCACTCCCTTTAGGAGCCATGGCCTGCATACATATGGTAAGAGAATATGTCAAATCAGAAAAATAAACATGCTCCACAAGATCATATTCTTTATCATCCAAGTCTCCCACACACATGGAGTTGAGCATGGACATTTCTCCTCTTTCAAAAGAAGGAAGAGATGGCTGAAATGACTCCTGTATAGAGTCCTTTGGCTTCCCCAACTCCTCATAACTCCTGCACTCTTGAAAGTGCTGATGTAGTTCTTCCCAATCATAGTGCTGATGTAGTTCCTCCTTCATGCCTTCCCAATCAAAACTCCTCATGATTAGGGTGTAGATCTTTGCTTACTGCATATAGCTAGAAAGGAAATCTTTATGTGCCCTTTGTAGTATCTCTTGCTTAAGCTTGGAGGCTTTAGACAAGAATACTCTACCAAGATGATATATTACCCCTTCATGGACCAAATAGCCTCCCTCTTGCTTCATGCCATCTAGTATCATCCCTGTATGAAGATCTTTGGAGTACTCCACAAGGAGTTGAGATCTCCAATATGGATCCACACTCTCCAACAATAACAGTGCTGGTGATACCCCCATAGAAACATCTGTCATGTTGTTGATCTTCCTCTTCTTTCCCTGGGCATATTTCATGCCAAATTTTTGTGATGGAAGGCTACTCCTCCCATTCTTCTCCTCCCACAGTGTTGTAGCTTGGTCTTCTATTGCTCCAATCCTTCCTAGATTTAGATTTGGAGCAGCACTTTGTGAGGCTTCCCCCACAAGATCTGAATTTGATGGTATTCCAGGTGGCTTGACATAAGTTAAGAATGTCCCTTGCAGCATCCTCATGAACATGAGAGAAGGGACTGTGAGATCCCTACTTCCACAGTGCAAATCCTTCGCTGTTGTTTGTGTGGAAACATTAGGTGAATGATAAGTGTGCATGCCTTGGATCATTTTTGATTTCCCACTCTTCAATTCCACCCACTCCATTTGCAAATCTTTCCAATCAGTGGTAACCTTCCCTAAGGTAATCAACCATTGGACACCCAAGATGATGTTGGTGTATGGTATTTCAACCACAAATAAATGATCCACCAGGGTGTAGGATCCCATTGTGATAGAGAGTGATGGGACATATTGCATGCACTGTATGGTCCTATCTCCCGGAACCAAGACAAAAAATCCCTCAAAAGTATCAGTGGGGATTCCCCTCTTTTTCACAAGGTGAGCATCAATAAAGTTGTGGGTTGCCCCACTGTCAATCAGTACAGATACTCTCTGATTCATAACTGAACCTTGTACTCTTAGGGTCAAGTACTTAGGCACTCCTCTCAAAGTTTCAAGAGTCCCACTGGTTGGAGAAAAGGCTCCCGTCTCATCTCTGGAGGGTGTTTTTTCTTCCTCCTATTCTTTAGCATTGTGACCCTTGCTAGGTTCCTCATCATCATCTTCCTCCTCCAAATCAGAGAAGACTTCTATGTAGTGTGCTCTTCTAGCAGCACACCTATGTCTGGGTACCCATGACTCTTGGAAAGCGAAGCATAACTTCTTCTTCCTCAATTCCCTCCTGAGATCTATATCAAGAGGTTTCTTCAAAGAGCTTTCCTTGGGAGGAGTATCTCTTCCTTCTTTCCCCTTAGAAAAGTGAGGGGCCTTGCTTTGGAAAGTTTCCTTTTCTTTTGGCAAGGCATATTGAAGATATCTAGCTCTCTCAATGGCACCATGCAAAGTGATGGGCTTGATAGATTTAATCAATCCATGCAAGGGTTCCTCCAGGCCATCAATGAACATGTAGACTCTCCTTGCTACAGATAGATCGGGGACCATGACTGATAATCTTAAAAACTCAGAGATGTAAGTCTCTGCATCTCCTGACTGCTTCAATTTTGCAAGGCTTATGAAGGGTGCTTCAAGATCCTTCCTGTCGAACCTTTCCACCAGTATTCTAGTGAACTCAACATAGGTAGTCACATTGATGCGTCCCAATGTAGACAATCCATGGAACCACCAATTGTGTGCTTCACCTTCAAAGTGCAGCGCTGCAATCTTGATGGCCTCAACTTCAGGGACTTTGTTTAGCTGGAAATAGATATCCAAATTTTCTACCCATGCCTTGGCAGAACTGGAGGATGATCCATCAAACTTGGGAAAAAATAATCTGCCCATGGTGTGGTGTCTACCATGAAAGAAACCACTATCTCTATACTGTTTCCCTAGTCTTCTTCTGTCCTTGATGTGACAAAAGTCTTGGAAACTCAAGTTATCCTTGAATCTATGACTATGAGAGTCATACTCCAAAAATTATTATTCAAGATAAGCTTGCTCATGTGGTCCTTCATTCTCCATAGCCAAGAAGGTAGTCATAGTGGAGCATTGTGAAGCTTGTGGAGCTGGTGGCAGATTCAATGGTTGACTAATCCCATGATGAGACATATCTGAGCTTTCTCCCAACTAAAATCTCCCTCGAGATTCCCTCATTCTATCCACCCTCATCTCTTTGATCTCCTTGGAAAGATCTTGCATGGTCTCCAAAATATTTTTTGCAAACTCCTTTGCTTCCTTATCATTCACAACTTCAGAGGCTTTCCCCTTGTCTTGAGCCTTCTCAAGATCATCACTAGTGTAGTCATACTTTTTATGAATTTTATTTTGGTACCTCTTCTCCCTCTCAGTAAGAGGATCATCTCCTTCTGAATGCAACATCACTGGTTCTCCAAGGCAAGCATAGGCTGTGCCAAGAAAGGAGCTCTGATACCACTGTAGTATCCCTTTTTCAGGAATATCAACAATGTGCTCAAGAAAAATGATGTATAAGAAAAATTGTAAAACAGAAACATAGATCAGGACTTGGTTCCTCTTATTTATGATGTATGGGTCTTATGTATGGAATTTACTCTGAAAAAAATTAGTTTAGACACACTAAAAAGATCTCCCAAAAACTAGAATAGCTAAAAAGCACCTAAAGAGGAAGGTTGCAGCCAAATGTAAAACTGCTACAGGAATTGTGCAGTTTTATCAGATATTCAGAGGAGATCAGCAAGGAGGTTCATATTTTAGTAATAAAGTATCAAATCAACATTATAATGAAGCTCTTTCAATATACAGTAGAATGAACGAGACAATATAGCAAGAAATCCTCGGAAAAGAGAGCTAGAACACATGTACATTTGCAGAAATGGCTCAACAACATTATTTTTAAGGAGCTTCAGCAGCTGGAAGTTAAAAATCAGATGTAGGGAAGATATGTGGACGAAACATCAGAGATATTTCAGATATAGAAACTAGATAGTTTTCTTTTCAAGATCCCCTTGGAATTTTGGAAAAAGCATGCAAATCTGAGAAACAAGTTGCAGATCTGGAAATTTCTGCAGTAAATTTTTGAATATAACATTTCACTACAATGGATCAGATCTAAATAGAACATGGATCAACAAGCTAATCCATGGATCACCAAGTGGAAGGCAAGCCCAGCATTAGAGATCTCTGATCTGAACTATGAGAAAAACACAATGAAGAGCCTCACATCAAAATAATGCAGTCCATCAAGATGAATAATGTTGTAGCTCAAATGACATAGATAACCACTACAAAATTGCAGATATGAAGTACAAAGAGAATAGACACTCTTCTAGGAGGTTAAAAGACACACTCCATGAAAAGAGGCTCCCAAAATAAACTAGATCTCTGTAGATCTAGACTCCCACTTCCTGCAGCTTGCAGAGGCAGAAAAACCCTCAATGGATCAGTGCTGCCAATTTAAGTAGAGAGTGGCCTCAAGCCTGATAGTGGATAAATTCAGCAAAACACTCCTCCAATAATCCTCAAAGGAAGAGGTGAAATCCTTACATAGGAATTCCAAACAAAATCCTCCACTAAACATCAGAGAATGGTATTTGTCTAAGTAGACAAATACTCAGAAATATGATCAATCAACAACCTTGTCTTGCTGCCATCCCTCTCCTTTTATAAGATGAAAAAGCCTTTGAAAACCCTAAAACACCTTGATGAGTTGCCCCTTTTCACATGAGAGTCCTCCTTCTAGAACTACGATGTCCCTTTTGGAGATGCATTGAACCTAGACAACGTTGTAGATTTGGTCAAGGTTGACCCAGTCTTTAGCTCAAACCTCTTTCATGCCTGTAAGTGATTATTTACATGGACCTGATTTATGTTTGTTCACATGGGCATTGATTTATTCAGCCTTTTCAGGAGTTTTACATGTCCTCCTTTATTTATTTATTCATACAACAGAAATTAAAATAAAAATGAATATTCCTCTTAGCAAGGGCTAAGTAGGAATATTACAAAAAGAAGAACAAGAAGGTTGTTGGAGCTACAGCTGGTGAGGCCCTTGCCTCGAAATTTTAACTTGATTTCTCCTTGATCGCATGCTTTGTTTCAAGTGCAATGGGATCAGTGTGGTATCTTGATAGTGGTGCTTCCTTCCACATGATGGGAGACAAGGAGTTGTTTAGTGACTTGGAGGAGAAATATCTACAAATGCATATAGAGATGGGCAACGATGGTAGATACAGTGCGACCGGTATTGGAACCATTACCTTTGAGAGGGAGTTAGGTAAACCATTTATGTTGAATGATGGTATTCATGTTCTAGGTCTGAAGAAGAACTTGGTCTTGGTTGCGATGTTGGAGGACAAAGGTTATGACATTGTTTTCGGTGAGGGAAAAGCTTTCTTGCGACATAAAAAAAGTGAGTCAAACCAAGAGGATAGGGATTTCGAGTCAAGAATATCTACAAGATGGAGGTAGATGGCTACACTGCAATGGTGGGCAAAGCAGAAGAAGTGGTGAGCCGGGATGAGGGCGAATTATGGCACAGGAGATTGGCCCATCTTCACTATGGCACCTTGAAGTTTTTGCAACAAATTTCTACTAGACTTCCCAAGGGTACTCTTGCACAATCAGAACATTACAAGGGATGTACTAAGGGTAATTTTCTGAAGAAAAAATTTCATGAGAAGGAGAACCATGCTTCGGTGATCTTGGAGAGAATTCACACAAACGTGTGTGGACCTTTCTCGGTTGCTAGACAGCAAAACACATGTATTATGTTATTTTTTTTTATGAATATTCTCGTAGATGGTGGATCTTATTCATGCAGAAGAAGGATCAAATATTCTCAAATTTATGTGAGTTTAAAGCATTGGTGGAGAAGGAGTCGGGAAAGCAAGTGAAGGCTCTGCGGAGCGATAATGGTGGTGAATATATCTCGAACGAATTCAAAGACTTCTGTAGAAAAGAAGGAATTTGAAGAGAACTCATAGCACCTCATAACCCACAGCAGAATGGGGTTGCGGAGAGGAAGAACAAAACGATCGTGGGTGTTGCACGAGCTATGATACATGACCAGGGCCTACCGATGCACTTGTGGGCGGAAGCATGCAACACTGCAGTTTATGTGAAAAACCATTGTCCTCATAGAGTAATTGGCATGAGTACACCTAAAGAAGCTTTTACTGGTAAGAAGCCGGATATTTCTCATTTAAATATTTTTAGCTCATATGTTTCAATTCATGTGACGAAGGACGCCAGGAAGAAGCTAGAGCTGACTGCATAAGTTGGGATATTTGTGGGGTACACAAAAACACCCCATAATTATTGGGTGTATTTTCCAAATAGTCAGATGGCTATGGTACGACGGGATATAAAATTCAATGAGGAGAAAGACATGAAGCTGTCACTTGAGAGGGAGCTACATTTGCATGCAGAGGAGGAACTTCTGGTTCCCAAAGATGATCCTCAAGATGTGTATCAGCCACGGGAGGAGGATCATGGAGTGGAGGAGTCCACTCACGCAGAGCCAAACATCAAAACTGGAAGAAGGAGTACTAGAGAAGCTGAGAGGTTGAAGCTTGATGCGGCACAGAATGTAGGAGTCCCTACTTCACAGTGCAGACAGAGACAGTCACCCGACCGATTCATTGGATACATGGCTCTCATGAACAAGTGTATCGTGACGAAGCCATCTTCTTTTGAGGAAGCAGTGCAGGAGCCCACATGGGTAGATGCCATGGTGGAGGAGTATGACTCCATTGTCAGAAACAATTCTTGGGAGATTATTCCAAGTCCAGTTGGAAATCAGTGGTAGGTTCAAGATGGATCTACAAGGTAAATCAAGCTGCTAATGGGAGCTTCGAGAAGTATACGGCAAGATTTGTTGCTTGGGGCTTCTCACAGATCGAGGGGATTGATTATGAATAAACCTTTGCACCTGTCGAACGATATTCTTCCATAAGTACCATCCTTGCTCTCTTAGCACAGAAGGGTTGGGACATTCATCAGATGGATGTGAGGACTACGTTCCTTAATGGGATCATTAAGGAAGAAGTGTACATTGAGCAGCCTTAAGGATTTAAGATCTTCAGCAACGAGTCACATGTGTGCAGACTCAAAAGAGCATTGTATGGGCTGAAGCAAGCACCCTGTGCTTATTACACACAGATCGACAGCTATTTCACTGGACTTGACTTCACCAAGAGTGAGGTGGATGCAAACCTATACCAAATTGTAGTGGAGGGTAAGATTTTAATCATTGTTATTTATGTTGATGATTTAATACTAACGGGTGATGAGAAGTTGATACACTCATGCAAGGAGGATCTTGCAAATGAGTTTGAGATGAAGGATTTGGGCCTCCTTCATTATCTCCTTAGATTGGAAATATGGCAGCGAGAAGGTGAATTGTTTGTGTCTCAAGGCAAGTATGCTTGGGAGATACTTGGTAAGTTTCACATGTAGGACTGCAAGCCCATGGATACTCCTCTTCCATGAAATTGGAGGAAATAGTATGTTACATCGACAGAGGTAGTGGATGCTACTATCTATTGACAGTTGGTGGGTTTGCTCATATATTTAGTTAATACAAGACCAGATATATGCTATGCAGTGAACCAGCTTAGTCAAGCGATGGTTAAGCCTACCAAGCTCTTTTGGAAGGTAGGCAAGCATGTCCTAAGATATCTCAGGGGCACATCTGAGTATGGCTTATGGTATAGACAGATAGATGAGGTGAATTTGCATGGATTCATGGATGCAGATTGGGCAGGCAACCCAACGGACAGAAAGAGAACATCAGGAGGGGTTTTCAGTATCGGATCTACAGGTGTTTCTTGGTATGGCGGGAAAAAAATATCCGTGGCGCTTAGTTCAACGGAAGTAGAATACATGGCAGGAATTCAAGCTACATGTGAGGCTATCTGGATGAGGAAGATCCTGGTCGGTTTTTTTTGTTCTCATTTAGATCCTATAGTGATGCATTGTGATAATCAGAGTTGCATTAAACTATCTATTAATCCTGTGTTTCATGATAGATCTAAGCATATAGATATCTAGTATCATCATATCAGAGATTGTGTGTAGCGAAAGATAATTTTTCTTTAGTACATTCCTATGGAAGATCAGGATGCAGATATTCTGACAAAGGCGCTCATGAGTAGCAAATTCGAATACCATAGAGATAGGATTGGGGTGAAGGATAATCCCTATCTTGTTGATAAGGAGTGTTGAGATTCAACAAGATGATGAGCTTAGTGAAAATTAAGCACCTTCACTAAGTGGGGCCCACGGGCTATTTTTAGGTGTATGTTTATTTTTAGAATTGTGAGCATATTCTAAAATTAGCAGGATGTTGATTCTAGATGGTTGAGAAAATTATATCTTTGAATGAATTTCTATTTTTAGAAGATTGGGCGAAGTCTATTTATATATCTCTAATCTAAAAATAGATGCATGTCGATTATTATTAGCCCTTAATAATAATCAGACAATAAACATCAGCTTATTCTATTAGAGAACTTTATTTCAGTGAACAGATGTGGCACATCAGTGGGCTGAAGGAATTAAGCAATTCCTAGGGTGGTTGGTGACTCATGCATGGAGGACTTCGTGATAACTAATAGTGGCAAGTTGTGATAGAGTTGGAAGAGTAGTTATGTGAGTTGTTATTTAGTTTAACTCAGTTAAGTGAGTTAAACTCAGTTGTGCTAGCTGTATCTAGTTGTAACTAAAGATACACTAGTGAGAGTTCGTGAATTAATTATTAAATTAATTCACAACTAGAGACTCACTTACAACTAAACAAATATAGCAGTTAACTACTTGCATGTTAGTTCCAGTGGAGACCCAGTGGAGAGACAGGTGAAAGGGTGAGATGGACTATCTATTGTGACTATAGTGATGCATTCAATGCATCTACACACACATTGGAGTTTCCAATGATGATTGCACAGTCAAGGCAAGGAAAGATCGAATTCATTCAGTGATCTTCTTCACCAGGGATTGCACAGTGGAGGCATGTTGTCAGGAGGCAAGAAATTGGTGCATAGATATGCAAATTTCTGCATGACAGTGTGTGACGATTGTTTATTATACGGAGAGCTCTATGCGATGAGCTTTGTATGAGATTGTTACATGTTCCATTGATATACATAATATATGATAGTTGGGGTTTTTAGCTTTAAGATTTCCTGATAAAACATCTTGTTATGTGCGATTGATTTGCTTCATATGTGTTTTGCAATTGGTGATTTAATTTCAAAGAATTAAGTGGAAGGATTATGTATTTGACATAAAATTAATTTTTTAGATTAGGAGAGTCTGGTAATATACATGCATCTTGTATAATTTCTACAGAACTGATATATATAGAAATGGTTTTTAAACCATCTTATACCTATCTTAATCTAGGATCTATCAAACGTTTAAAGGGATCAAATATTTTGAAGTATAAATTTATTTTAGAGTCCAAAATATGAACAAATTTTTGCCACTTCAATATATTTAATCTCTCTGCACTTGATAAATCCTAGATTCAGTAGTGTCTTGTAAATAACTTATATAAGAGTAGCTATGGTGTATTGTGATTCCTCTTATTGTAATATTCTTTAATTTCAATATTTATAGTGATTTTAAGTATTAGTTAATAAATTAAAGTGTTGTATTAAACTTTGTTTATTTGGAATTTAATCTCCATCAAATTTTTAGTTTAGGCCGAAGCTAGAAATCAATTGTAAAAGTTACATTAGCCCTATAAAATAATGAAACTCAAACACTTAACCATCAAAATAATAACAACACTATTTAAATATTAAAAATATTATTTTTTTATCCAACATTAACATTAAAATTAATATGAAAAAATAAAATAATGCCTCATATTTTTATTATTATTTCTTGTAAATGAGTCGATAACTTAACCATCAAAATAGTGTTATACAAAATAGTGATAACACTAATTAAATATTAAAAACATTTTTTTTATCCAACATTAAAACTAATATGAAAAAAAAAATACCTCCTTTATGATTATGCCAATTTATATTTCTATTATTATTTCATGTAAGTGAGTCCATGAAAATAATGGATAGACATATCCCTACATTATGACATTAGTTTTATTAAAAATGGAAATGAGGTTTCAAATGGAAATGACTATCAATGATTTCAAAACGATTCAATATGAGTGATGTCTTTCTATCACAAATGACTCCATCAACACATGAGGTGATACATACAGAGATTTCTTCTTAACATAATATTAGATTCATAGTATAGATATAAAAACAGTTTTTACATGGAGCAGAGACCAAACAATTCAATATGAACGATGCCTTACTCTCAAAAAGCTTCTAAATGAGCAGATGCGGTGATTTGTTTATAAACAATATTTTAAAATGTTAATATTATTAATAGTTTATGAGAAATGGTTAAGTTTGATATTATATATGTCAAAGACAAAGTTTGGATATTAATATAATAATTTGCTAAATTTATTTGATATATGAACTAGTATAATTATATTAATAAATGTGATTGATATATGTTTATAAACTTATATCAATTACATGCATAAATACATTAATAATATATATTTCATATTAATATTAATATTATTAAATATATTATAATAATATTATTATTATTCAATTATAATTAATAGTAATAGTAATAATAATAATTAATGAAATAAATCTAATATTAATTTTAATATTAAAATCATATTAATAAATATATAATAATAATAATAATAATAATATTACAAAAATAATTGATATAATAAATTATTATTATTAGAAATAATAATAGTGATTAATCTATATTAATTATTGTTAATTTATTATTATTATAATTATTTAAAAACAATTATTATTATTACAAATTAATTATTATTATTTAATATCAATAAATTAATAATTAATTAATCAATATTAAATAAAAATAAATAAATAAATTATTATTATTATTTAATGATTTAATAAAAATAATTATTAATACTTAATTTAATGAAATAATGAATGGTTATGAATTAATTAAATAATAATTAAATTAAATAAATAATTATAATAATTAATTAATTAATTAACAATAATTATTTTATTATTATTATAATTTATGATGATGATGATGATGATGATGGTTAATGTCCACTGAGATCAATCTTTGGTCTATCGGACCTAAAGAAAAGAGTTATTTAGTTTGATTTTAAGATTTTATTCATATGCTCAAAAAGCTTGGAGAGAAGCCTCCCGAGCTCACTATAATTTTGACACTTAAAAGGCTAGGAAGGTCAGTATTGCAACAAAGATTATGAAATTCAGCTCTAATGTGGTTGTACATGGGGCACTCTAAGAGGAAGTGATTTTCATCCTCGATGGTCATATTCTCACAGAGATGGCAGATCCTTTCCATCCATGGTGTTTTAGGAACTGTCCAATGACCTGCTTCACTATGGAGCTCATGAGAGTTTGTTTTAATCTTGGCTATATTAATTTTCTTCTTTGAGCTAGTTAAAACAGAGAGATACTTTTGATCTTCTAGGGTGGGGTTGGTGACCTCCTTATAATATCTTAATTTTCTTTTAGCTGCTAGATCTTTCTCACACCACATTTTTTCTTTGAACTTAGAAGTAACAATTATAAAGACATATACATATAGTTTTTTTCTAATAATTCCTATCATTTTACTATCATAATTTATAAAGACATATACATATGGTTTTTTTTTTTTTTTTTTTTCTATCATTTACTTATTTATTGTTAATTAATTATTATTATAAATTATTATTAAATATTAATTTAATAATGAATTAATAATAAATAATTATTTCTTTTAATAATATTAATTAATAATAAATAATTAGTTTTTATTGAATAATAATAATAATAATTAATTAAACAATAATAATCCATTCATTTTTATTTAAAAATAATTTATTTATTAATTAATTAAATCATTATTTAACAATAATTAATTAATTATTATTATTATTTATTGAAATTTATAAATATATTTTTTTAATAATTTATATTAAACCCTAAGATAAACCAAGGTATATACACTCTAAGATAAATATTATAAACTTTAAAAGAAATATAATTGACTATTTTACATTTTCATATTGAGACTATCTTTGTCACAATGCAATGTTGGACCATGGTTGAGGATGATTTATTTTCATATTGAGACAATCTTTGTCACAATGTGACGTTGGACGATAGTTGAATTTCATATTGAGGAAATCTTTGTCACAATGTGACATTGGAACATGGTTGACCATGGATCACCATGATTATAAACCGAAGGTATATATATATTAAATCTAAGGATTAATATTATAAACCTTATGAATAATATTACACCCTAGGAATATGAACCCTCTGATTAATAAACCTAATAGATTGATATTATAAACCTGAGGAAATAAAAAAATCAAGGGATTAATACTAAAAACCAAAAAGATTAAAACCTAATGGAATAATATTAAACCCAAGGGATTGATATTATAAATCTTAGGTATACAAACCATAAAATAAATACTATAAACCCTAAACTAAACATGGTTAACCATGATTTACCATGGTTGATTTTCATATTGAGACAATATTTGTCACAATGTGATGTTGGACCATGGATGACCATGGTTGATTTTCATAGTGGGACAATATTTGTCACAATGTGGCATTAGACCATGGTTTACCATCATTGACCATGGTTGTCAATGGTTGACAATGGTTGACCATGGTTGATTTTCATATTGGGACAAACTTTGCCACAATGTGATGTCGGAACATGGTTGAACATGGTTGATTTTTATATTTGGTGCAGCCGGAAGGCTGCAAATACCCACAATACGTAGAAACTTGAATAATTGTATCGTTCCCAAGTTTAATACTCGTTCACAGAGTATACATGCATGGAACTCAACTTTTATGGCCGAGACGGAACGGACCAATCACGAAAAGAATAACACTTCACACCTTTTTACTTGCCTCCCCGCAAATTTCTTAACTTAACACTTTTGCAAGTTTACGATTCTGCGATTTCGCAATTCACTGCGAATTGGATATCACACGTCGCTCGTCACAACTTTTTAGTTTTTGCGATAATCGTATTACTTATCCTATGCGATGTGTGATATGTACAACATCGCATTGCAACAAATATAACTTATCGTGAGTTAACACTTCACCGCATCACAATTAAAATAGTTTACCAAGTGATGTCTTAAACATAAACAATAAAAGCGCCGAAATGCGATTTACTACTAGGTGTGGTTTTCAACTCCATCGTTGATCTCTCCTGGATCTAACAGTCCTCACTATTCCTTTATAACTCTGCTTCACATCGCAACTCAAACAACATATTGCGTAAAGCCTTAATACATAACTCTAAAACTTGCTATGGGCGATGCTGATGTATGAACCTTCTAGGTTTAGCAATTCAATGACTTCACATAAGTCTTTTATACACAAAACTCCATCGTGTCTTTGCTTATTCACATCGTCAGTCTTCTTCTTTGCATATGATGTGCGAAAATGTGATATTGAACTCACAGAGAAATAAAACACGATAAATAACACAGACAAGAGAATTTAAAACACACAACACTTGGAATTATCAGAAAGGTAAATACATAGAGACGAGCCCTTCAATGGTTGGATTTTGCATTCAATGACTTCTCCTCTCTGTCTCTCCTCTATTCACTGCTCACACACTCCTATACACCTTGTTTTTCTCCCCTACCTTATCACACTTCACTCTAATTACGCTTGTTTTCCTAATTGAAAGAGGTTATTCGTCTTTATTAGCTTTCAACAAACTCTATCATATCCTCAATCTAATCTAATTGGCTAAATCTCCTCGTAGGGAGAACCAAATTTGCTACTTTTATTCCTATTTAGTCTATGAAATTAAAACAAACTAACTTCACACATTTAAAGCTAACTAAAATTTTAATGGTCAAATTTTCCCATTTCTTGTTTGGCCACAACATATGAACACATAATCACATTGCTAGCAAATGTCTGGATGCACCTGCATTAGACTCTCGAAGAAGAAAAGATTGATCCATCAATGTTTTAGGATCTGCATTAAACTTTTGTAACTCTGTTGTTGTCATCCAACTGACATCTTCCACCAGTTGCCCTTTCTATTTGATGAAACACTGATAATAGGTTTTTCCCATGGTCTTCTTTGTTGCTATTTTCTCCAGAATGGCTTCCACTTCTTTCTTTGTTGTCTTTGGCATCAGTTCCTTCCAATTCAAATTCTGGTCCTCCTCTTCTGTAGTTTCTTCTTGTATTTATTCTTCTATTCCTTTGTATGGGTACAAATATGCAACATTAAAGATGGGTGATATCCCAATTCCTTTTGGTAATTCAATCTCATATGCATTTGAGGAAAACTTCCTCAAAATTGTACATGGCCCTATCTTTTTCATTTTTAGTTTTTTATAGGTCTCGATTGGAAACATTTCCTTCCTTAGATAAACCATGACTAAATCATCTTCTTGAAACTCCCTTTCAGTCCTCTTCATATTAGCTCTTTGTTTATACTTTTGAGTGTTTTTCTGTAAGCTTTTCTTGACATATTCCTGCAACTTCTGCATCTGTTCTGCAAATTCTTCAGCTTTTTCACTCCTTGTCTCTTGTTTACTAAAATTTCTAAGTTCATACACACCTCTTGGAAGCATTCCAAAAATAATTTGAAACAAAATCATCCCAATACCTTGGTTAGGAGTATCATTATAGGAAAATTCAACTTGAGCAAGTGCTAAATCCCATTTCTTTGGATTTTTGTAAACTAAACTCCTTAATACATTTCCTAAGCTCCTATTCACCACTTTATTTTGTCCATATGTTTGAGTATGATAAGATAAACTGAAACTGAGGTTTGTACCTAGCTTCTTCCATAGAGTCCTCCAGAAGTGTCCTACGAAATTTGTATCTCTGTCTGAAACAATACTCACAGGCAGTCCATGTAATCTTATAACTTCAAAGAAAAACAAATTAGCAATGTGAGTTGCATCACTATTTTTCTTATAAGCAATAAAATGTGCCATTTTAGAAAATCTATATACAACAACATAGATAGAATCATTTCCTCTAGTTTGAGTCTTCAGAAAACCTAAAACAAAATCCATACTGATAGCATCCCAAGGTCTATTGGGTATTGGAAATAGATGATATAATCCAGTGTTCTGGCTTCTTCCTTTGGCATGTTGACAAATCCTGCACTTCTAAACAAACTTTTTGATATCACTTTGCATTTTTGGCCAATAATAAAAAGCACTTACTTGAGAAAATGTTTTATCTTGTCCAAAGTGTCCAGGCAGTGCTCCACTGTGTTTCTCCTTAATCATATTCTCCCTCATGGAGCACTTAGGTATACACAATTTATTATTCTTGAACAAAAATCCCTCTTGAATTAGGTAGTCCATCCATTGGCTTCTATTATGAATCACAGGATTTTTAGCAATTGCATAAATTTCTTTGAAATATGTGTCTTCCTCATACATATCAATCATTTCTTCAAATCCAAAAATGCTAATCTTCAATTCCTGCATAACCAAATTTTCTCTACTCAAAGCATCAGTAGCTTTGTTTGAATTACCACTTGTATGTTTGATTACAAAGGTAAAACTCTGCAAAAACTCCACCCACTTAGCATGCTTTTGGTTCAACTTCGGTTGATTTCTTATGAACTATAGTGCATGGTTATTTGAATACAACACAAGTTCTTTGGGCAACAAATAATGCCTCCATTTCTTCAAAGCCTGCACAATAGCATAGAAATCCTTATCATAGGATGAATACTTCCTCTTGGCCTCATTTAAATTTTCACTGAAATAAGATATTGGTCTCTGCTCTTGACTGAAGATAGCTCCAACTGCTATCCCACTAGCATCCGTCTCAACTTGGAATATTTTATCAAAATTTGGCAAGGCCAAAATAGGTCTTTCAGTGATCTTCTTTTTCAACAAATTGAAATTATGATCTGATGCTTCTGTCCACTTAAATGGCTGGTTGCTCTCTTTTATTGTTTCAATTATTGGTTCATGGATCTGACTAAAACCTCTTATAAAATTTCTGTAAAAACTTGCAAGACCATGAAAACTCCTTACCTCAAATATACTTTTTGGAGTTGGCCAATCTAGTATTACCTAGATATTTTCTGGGTCCATCTTCAAGCCTTCTTATGAGACTATAAATCACAAATAAATGAGCTCCTTCTTCATGGAACTACACTTCTTCAAATTTATAATCATTTTCTCCTTTTGCAAGGTATTTAACACCATCCTGACATGCTCCAAATGCTCTTCCTTACTCTGTCTAAAAATCAGAATGTCATCAAGGTAGTCTATCACAAATTTTCCTACATATTCTTCGATACCTCTTTCATTAGTCTCATAAATGTTCTTGGTGCATTAGTGAGCCCAAAATGCATCACTAACCACTCATACAACCCACTCTTGGTCTTAAATGCAGTCTTCCATTCATATACTTCTCTAATCCTTATTTGATGGTATCTTCTCTTCAGATCTATATTAGTAAAATACTTTGATCCACTTAAAAAATCCATCAAATCATCTATGCGTGGCAATGGAAATCTATACATGATAGTGATCTTGTTTATGGCTCTAGAATCAGTACACATGCGCCACTCACCTCCCTTCTTTGGACTAAGCATGGTTGGCACTGCACATGGACTAAGGCTTTCTTTGTTCAGTCCTTTATCTAACAACTCATGTAACTATCTTCCAACTTCTTCATTCTCTCGAGGTATCATTCTATATGCTGCTTTTCTTAGTAAATTTGCACCAGGTATTAAATCTATGTGATGACTGATACATCTGACTAGTGGAAATTTACTTGGTAATTCATCAAGAACTATATCAGCGTAATAATCTAAAAGATTTTTAATTTCCACAGGCAGATTGTCTAAATTTGTAGAATTTAGAATTACCTTGGGTTAACCCACAATAGAAAAATGCATTTTTTTCTCCTTCTTGACTTCTTGCAAAAATTCCTTTCCACTAATCAACATACCACTATTCCCAACTGCTCCTTTGTTTGCTTCATCCTTCAAAGGTATAAATGTATGCTTCTTTCCATCCTTCTCTATGGTATAGGTATTCCTTTTGCCATCATGATTGGATTTTATGTCAAATTTCCAAGGTCTTCCCAGCAATACATGTTACACATCCATTGGAATTACATCACACAATATTACAACTTTATATGTACCAATCTGTAACTCTACTTTGCAATGTTCTGTCACCAAAATTTGATGTCCCTTTTGTAGCCATGACACTCTATAGGGAGTAGGGTGTACCATCTTATTCAACCCAAATTTCTCAACCATCTCTGCGGAAACAATATTATCAGTGCTTCCACTATCAATCACAACTTTACAGCACTTATATTTAGACTTGCATATAGTCCTGAATAAGCTCTTCCTCTAAGTTGGCTCATTTTCTTCCTTCTCTGCTTTAAGCAATACAATTTTGAGCAATAAAGACTCTCCTACCTCAGGTGGTTCTTCTTTTTCTGTGACCTAAGGATTTTCTTCCTTTGCTTCAGCTACATTCACATTCCATTTATTTGTTGATTTTTTATGAGGACAGTCCCATGATCCGTGTCCCCATTCTCCACATGTATAACACCTAATTTCTCTTCCTCGACCTCTACCTCTAGGTGCAAATATTCCTCTACCAAAGTCTCCTCTTTGTGGTGGTCTGCTACTTGAACCTCTTGCTTCATTCTGAGAGTGCTGAAATCTTGGTCTGAGAGCTCCTCTTCCTCTTGCTGGACTTTTACCTCTATTCTTCTGATTTTGTTTCCTCAACATCTTCTCCTCTGCCTTCAAAGCTTCTTGATAGGAATCCTCAATTGTCTTCAGACTCAACAAACTGATTTCTTCCTGTATATCATACCTTAAACCATTGATGTATCTAGCTACTTTCTCCATATCATCTTCAGCATGTCCTTCTCTAATGCGCAACTTGTAAAAATCCTCTGTATATTCCTTGATTGTCATTCCTTTCTGTCTCAAATTCAAAAACTATTTGAAAAGATTCAATTGATAATATTTTGGCATAAACTTTTTCTTCAATTTACTTACCATTTTATCCCATTGCTTGATCTTAGGCTTTCCCTTTCTAATCCTGGATGTCTGTAGTTCATCCCACCAGATAGATGCATGGCCCTTCAACTTGGTAGCTGCAAACTTTACTTTCTTATTAACTTCGACCTCTTCTAAGTCGAAATAATTATCCACTAAACTGATCCAATTTATCAGCTCATCCACATGAAGGTTCCCTTCATATAAAGGAATCTTCATTCCTGGTTTTCCACTAACCTTTGCTAATATCTTGAAAACTTTAACTTCCTCGCTTTCTTCTTCTTCTTATTCTTCCTCAGAAGATTATTTTGTTGCACTGACATCTTCTTCTTCAGGTTCTCTCCTCTGAGCAATATCCATGGTTGCTATCCTTATACGAAGGTGTTGAATCTCTTTGAGCAAAGTTGCATTTGTTGTAAGTCTTCCATGACCCCCATGAGCTCCTCTCTTGGGAGGAATATTTGTTAAACTCCTTGAGAACATAACTCAACTTCAGCTTTGATACCAAATGATGCATCTGGAAGGCCACAAATACCCATAATACACATAAACTTTAATAATTCTGTCATTCCCAATTTTAATACTCATTCACAAAGTATACGCGCATGGAACTCAACTTTTATGGCCCACACGGAATAGAACAATCATGAACGGAATAGCACTTTGCACCTTTTCAAACTTACCTCCCCATAAATTTCTTAACTTAACACTTTTGAAAGTTTACGATTCTGCGATTTCGCAATTAACTGCGAATTGGATATCGCACGCCGCTCGTCACAACTTTTGAGTTTTTTTTATAATCGTATTACTTATCCTATGTGATGTGCGATATGCTCAACATCGCATCACAACAAATATAACTTACTGCGACTTAACACTTTACCGCATCGCAATTAAAATATTTTACCAAACGATGTCTTAAATAAATAATAAAAGCATTGAAATGCAATTTTCTGTTGGGTGTAGTTTTAATCTCCATCGTTGATCTCTCCTAGATCTAACGGTCCTCACTATTTCTTTATTAACTCCTCTTTTCATCGCAACTCAAACAACATATTGTGTAAAGCCTTAATGCATAACTCTAAAACTTGCGATGCATGATGCCGATTTACGAACCTTCTAAGTTTAGCAATTCAATGACTTCACATAGGTCTTTTATACATAGAACTCTGTCATGCCTTTTCTTGTTCGCATCGCCAGTCTTCTTCTTTGCATACGCTATGCAAAAATGTGATATTGAACTCACAGAGAAATAAAAAATGATAAATAACACAGACAGGAGAATTTAAAACACACAACACTTGGAATTATCATAAAGATAAATACATAGAGCTGAGCCCTTCAATGGTTGGATTTTGCATTCAATGACTTCTCCTTTCTATCTCTCCTATGTTCACCGTTCGCACACTCCTATACACCTTGTTCTGTCTCCCTTACCTTATCACACTTCACTCTATTTACGCTTAT
Organism: Pinus albicaulis; assembly: GCA_034641835.2. NCBI lineage: Eukaryota > Viridiplantae > Streptophyta > Pinopsida > Pinales > Pinaceae > Pinus > Pinus albicaulis. Next base: position 1,579,558,569 of record CM076578.1, read on the forward strand.
CTTCCTAACTAAAAGTAGTTACTCGTCCTTATTAGCTTTCAACAAACTCTATCCTATCCTCAATCTAATATATTTGGCTAAATCTCCTCGCAGGGAGAACCAAATTTTCTACTTTTATTCCTATTTAATATAGGACATTAAAACAATATAACTTCACACATTTAAAGCTAACTAACTATTAATGATCAATTTTTCCCACTTCTTTTTTGGCCACAACATGTGAACTCATAATCACATTATTGGAAAATGTCTTGATGCTCCTGCATCAATATTGAGACAATCGTTGTCACAATGTGATGTTGGACCATGGTTGCCCATGGTTAACAGTGGTTGATTTTCACATTGAGACAATGTTTGTCACAATGTGACATTAGATCATGGTTGACCATGGTTTACCATGATTATCAACCCAAGGGATTTATATTAAACCATAGGATTAATATTTTAAACCCTACGAATAATATTATACCAGGTGGGAATATAAACTTTTAGATTAATAAACCCAAGGGTTTTATATTATAAATCAAATGGATTAATATTATAAACCCAAGGTATATCGCTAGGATTTGTGCGCTGGAGCGAACGCGTCGCTGCCTGCGCATAGATCCGGGCCGCGTTCTTGCTAGGGCCTGCGCCCATGGAGGGGCTGGGCTCTCCCCAGGGGCCTCGTCCCCCTCCCCCGCCCTCTGCTGCTGAGGCTTTCGATCGTTTATTGGCAGGGCTTCCTAAGAAGAAGAATGTGGAAGCTGCGAAATTTGTTAAGAAAATTGATGAAATACCTGAGATTTCTCTTCCAGCAGAGACTCCGATTCAGGTTGCTTTATCACTGTCTGAACGAGCTCTCATAGGCCAGTTCACAGGGCTTTGGCCATCTCCCAAAACCACTGAGAGCTAGGTCAACAGAAACTGGGCGCCTCTGATCAAAGAAAGCGTTACTTCTTATTTTTTGGGGAGAGGTTACTTTCTCTTCGAGTTCACTTCTAAAGATGATAAAGATTTGATCTTCCAGAATGGCCCCTACTTCATGGGCCCCCAGGGTTTGTACCTAAATAAGTGGACTCCTGACTTCGATCCTGCTGTGGATGTGGCCAAAGCAGTCCCGGTGTGGGTTAGACTCCCAAATCTCCCAATTCACTGCTAGAATTGGGATTCTCTGATGCATATTGGAAATGCCCTTGGGAAGTTCATCGATCGAGAAAACAACAAGGACCAGTATGACTGCGCTAGGATCTACGTGGAAGTAGATCTGGAGGTTGGGCTACCAGAGGCCATCAAAATCAAAGTCGGAAGCTGGACGCATGTGCAGAAACTGGACTATGAGCAGATGCCCTTCAAATGTCGAAAATGCCATGTCTATGGCCACTTCACCAGAGGTTGTCCATCCAAAAATGAGGATGTGCAAGGGAAGGAGGACGGATGGAATCAAGTCAAGCGCACCAAAACCTCCCATAAGGCTCAAAAGCCGGGAGTCCCTAGTGGCAAAGGTCCCCAACAGGCCTCTTCTCAGCAGATCCCGTCTAAGTCCGCTCCTGAAAACAAGTTTGAACTCATAAGCTCGCACCAAGAGGACACCCAGGAGGTGGAGGTTCAAAATACAACATCCCCGGTCAAAGGGACCCCCGCTGTGTCTTCCAAAGACGCAAGTGTTGCAGAAAGCTCAAAAGGAATACCTGTTGGTGTCGAGGTAGAAGACCTAGAGTCGGAAGACTCGGAGGAGGAAGGAGAAATAGGTGACTCTCAGGCCTCTGTTAGGAGATCCACAAGAGGTCGCAAAACAGACCAGGAGAAAAGAGAGCAGGAAACGTACAAGGACAAGTTACAGGGCAGCCAGCCAACTCTGGAGAAACTGCTAGAAAAAAATACGAAGATGGTGAGAAGCCAGCCCCCAGGCTCCAAGGGAGCCCAGCAGAACAAAGGTAAATAATGAAAATAATCTCCTAGAATTGTATGGGTATGGGGAACAAGATCAAGGAAGAGGAAACAAGAAATTTAATAAGAACAGAAGCCCCAGACATATTTCTTATCCAGGAGATTGAGATGGAGGAAGCAGACTTCCTCCAAACAAGTAAAATAATCTGGAGTAAAAGCAAAGCAAAAGCTGTCTCAGCCCGAGGATCCTCTGGAGGGTTAGGCACTCTTTGGAATGATATCAAGTTCTCGTTCATCTCTGAAATTTCAAACACTCACTGGCTGCTCCTAAAAATGCAGCATCTTGGCACTAAAGAATACTTTTGTCTCTTTAATGTATATGTTCCGGTCAATGCTGGAGAAAAAAAGGCCTGTTGGGACTCTATAAGAAGCCAGGCAGAATTAGGGAACCTTGACAACATCATTATTGCAGGTGACCTCAATCTCACATTGCATTCCTCTGAAAAGAGAGGAGGCTGCATTGTGCAAGATCCGGCGAGGGAATGGGCAGAGGATCTTCTGCAAGATTGGGATTTGCTGGACATCAAGCCCTCTTTAGGTAAGTTCACTTGGTCAAACAAAAGAGTAGGCCCTGGTCACATAGCAGCAAGACTGGATAGATTTTTTGTACAAAGTTCCTTTCTATTGCTTGGTTTAGATGCTAGTATGAAAATCCTTCCTTGCAGCATATCTGATCATAAGCCTATCAAGCTTGATCTCCGGGCTCACCCCGACCTCGGCCCTATTCCGTTCAGATTTAGCCCCCTCTAGGTCAAGGAATCCAATTTCATGCAGATTGTTAAAGAAAGTTGGTCTCAGCCAGTCAATGGATCACCCTTCTTCGTGTGGGAAGAAAAACTCAGAAGAACGAAAGCTGCCTTAAAATGTTGGGCCAAAAATCTTTCTAACCCAGCAGCTGAAAGGAAAAATCTCCAAAGTCAACTGGAAGCACACCACTTGCTTTCGAAAGAGGAATATGTAACTAGAGAAATCCTCAATAAGGAGATTCAACTCCAACAACACTTCCACAAAGCCTGCCTGGCAGAAGAAGAGTTTTGGAGGATTAAGTCTCGTTGCCTATGGCTCAAAGCGGGAGACAGAAATTCCTCTTTCTTTCACAAGCAAACTCAAGCCAGAAAATGCTTCAACACCATATCTGAGATTAAGGATGACAATTCCAATCATAAAGATTTTGCAAGCATTAAACGAGCAGCTTTTCTTCACTTCCAGAAGTTGTACAGTGAGGATGTGAACCTGATTCAAAATTCTGATCTCCTGGACTGGGTCCCTCCTTCAATCTCTGCTGAGATGAACCATCTTCTAGAAGCCAAAGTCACCAAGGCTGAGGTCAAGAATGCTCTCTTTGCCATGGATCCCGACAAAGCACCAGGACCGGATGGATTCACCGCCAGATTTCTGCAATCCTGTTGGCACATTGTGGAAAAAGATCTCTACAAAATGGTTCAAAAATCCCAAGACTATCAGAAATTAGGAGGCAGCACAAACTCTGCGTTCCTTGCTCTCATCCCCAAGGAGAAAGGCGCCAATTCCTTCAACATATTTCGCCCCATCTCTCTCTGCAACATTGGTTATAAGGTGATCACCAAAGTAATAGCAAACAGGCTGAAATATCTTCTCCCCACAATCATTCCTGAAAATCAAGGGGGCTTTATTCACGGTAGACAGCTAGTGGACAATTTCATTTTGGTTCAAGAGGCAATTCTCTCAATTCAGTAGCATAAGGAAAGAGGTATGGTTGTCAAACTGGACTTAGCTAATGCCTTCGATCGATTCAGGCATTTCTTCCTTTTGAATGTTCTGAAAAATATTGGATTTGGGGAGAACTTTATAAACTGGATTCGGGCCTGTATCTCAGAGCCTTGGATTGATCCCCTTATTAATGGTAGAGCAGCTGAATTCTTCAAAGCCTCAAGAGGACTAATACAGGGTTGCCCTCTTTCTCCCCTTCTGTTTGTCCTCCAGGCCTCCGTGATCAGTTTCTATCTAAACAAGAAAATGCAAGAGCAGGAGATCACAGGGCTTTGCATTGCCAGAGGAGTTAAAAGCATCAACCACGCCCTCTTCGCCGATGATACTCTGCTGCTGGGGGCTGCAACACTACATTCAGCCAACAACTTTAAAGAAGCTATATATGAATATTGTATGGTGTCGGGAAGTAACCTCAACAAGGGGAAATGCCATATTTACAGTTGGAATACTCCTCCCAGCTTGCTCAGCTCCATTGCAAGATGTTTTGACTTTGCAGCCTCTCCAGCTTGGACTTCTTTCAAATACCTTGGGCTTCCTATATTCCTCAAGAGGGCCTACAGTAAGGATTGGCTCCCCCAAGTGGAAAAATTCAAAAATAAGCTCCAGGCTTGGGGGCTCACCTGGCTCAATATTGCGGGCAAGTCTGTCCTCATCAAAGTTGTCCTATGCAGTCTTCCCCTATTTCAGTTCTCTGTTCTATTGGCCCCAATTGGCATCCTTCAGAAAATGGAACAACATATTCGAAACTTCTTTTGGAAGGGGGGCAAACAAAATGAGAGGAAATTCCCTCTGGTTAACTGGGAGACTGTCTCCAAACCGCTGAGGGAGGGGGGGCTAAACTTCAAGAATCTCTCTCTTCAGAACATAGCCATGGGAGCCAAGCTGCTCTGGAGAATCATTGCACCCAAGCCTTGCTGGGCCCAATTAGCACTCTAGAAAAAATATTTTAAAGGAAAGAGACTCAGATGCCTAGATGGTCCTCTCCCCCAAGGCTCCTCTCCCTTTGCTAGACTCTGCTCCAAAGCTGCCCCCATGATCAGCTCCAACGCCTATTGGATTCCAGGAAATGGTAAGAAGATAAATATCTGGACAGATCGTATTCTGGATCGCAATCCAATTGGTGACTGTTCCTCTTTGAACGCGATTCGTTGCTGGTTGACTTCTGCTGGGAAAACTACACTGTGGGACATCTCCTTGTGGGATGGGACGCATTGGGCAGGCTGGAATTTCTTTGACGTGCCTCCGGAGCTCCTTCAGGATTGCAATTGTCTTCGCTCCATGTTGAATGGTATTTCCCCCATTCATCTGCGCAGAAGAGATTCGCGTGGCTGGGGTTTGCTGGCTGCAGGTTACACGGTAGCCCAAGGCTACACAAAGCTCACCTTGAGGCCTCACGTCCCCCCGAACCCTACCCCTTGGACTGCAATCTGGCGTCTGCACTCTCTGCCTAAAATCGACATGTTCTGTTGGCTTCTTTGCCACAAGAAAATTCTTACAGATGACAAACTGTAGAAACGGGGTTTCCATGGTCCGTCCAGGTGCTCATTGTGCAGAGAAAATGTGGAATGTGCCACACACTTGATCTTGAATTGTAAATTCACTGTGCAGGTTTGGAGCGAGCTGATGGATTACTGGAACCCCAATTTTGTCCTTCCCTCCTCTATTCCTAATCTTTTTGCAAATTGGCAGAACAGTTACCCCGGTCCTCCACCCAGAAACAAAGTGATAAAAAAGGCGTGGTCTGCCCTCCCCAAAATCTGCTGCTGGCAGATCTGGCTTGAGCGAAACAGTAGAATCTTTAGAGATACTAAGCATGATTTCAAGGTGGTGGCGGCCAAGATAAAATTACAATTAAAGGAAAGCTTGGATAATAAAAAAGATGCCTCAAATCTTACTCAATTAGATTCAGTCTGGGGTACCTCCCTAAATCTACAATTTCTTCAAGCTGCCAGCAACATTTCCCTCATTGAAGATTGGCAAATAAGGGGGAAGAACAATGCTGAGTTTCAAGAATGGATCTCCAAGCAGCAGGTGCACTCTTTCTTCTTTGATGGGGCTTCAAAGGGCAACCCAGGAAGGGCTGGAGCAGGAGGTATTGTAAAAAATGCTGAAGGTGTTTTGATCCACAGCTTTGCATGGGGTATGGGGATCAACTCCAACATTCAAGCAGAGGTACTGGCCCTCCTTCAAGGCCTTAAATCGCTCTTGAATCTAGAAATCAAGGAGGTTAATGTTTTTGGGGATTCCCAAGTGATAATCAAAATTATGGCGACAAACTCCTCCCCCCGAGATCTTAGATTGGCAAGGCTGATATCCAGAATCAGAACTTTGGGGAAATTGTTTAAAAAGTTGAGCTACTATCATGTGTTGAGAGAAAACAACAAATAAGCAGACCTTGAAGCAAATAAAGTTGTCCTCATCTCTGCTGGAGCAATAATTCGAGACGAGGACGAAACATGGGATCCAATTCCATAATCTGCCAGCTTAAATGTTTTACTGCTTTCTATTGAATCAGTTTGTTTGTATTTTTAAGCTAGGGGAAATCACAAAAATCGAGTGCATAATTGTAGTCAAAAAGAGCTGGAAGCTGTCCACAAGTCTCATAGCACTTTTGGCTATAGATACTTCCTGGGCCCTCCTCCCTCTCATTGTAACCCGAAATCTAGCATTTAGACCCAACAGTTAATATATCTCATAACCGTTTCTGTAAAAAAAAAATATTATAAACCCAAGGTATATAAACCCTAAGATAAATATTATAAACCCTAAAAGTATCATGGTTGACCATGGTTTACCATGGTTAATTTTCATATTGAGACAATCTTTGACACAATGCGACGTTGGACCCTAGTTTACCGTGGTTGATCGTGGTTGATTTTCATATTGAGACAATCTTTGTCACAATGTGACATTGAACCATGGTTGACCATCATTTACCATGATTATAAACCAAAAGGATTTATTTCAAATCCTAGGATTAATATTATAAACCCTATGAATAATATTATACTAGGAATATGAACCCTTAGATCAATAAACCCATGGGATTGATATTAAAAACCCAAGGGAATAATAAAACAAAGGGATTATTTCTAAAACCCCAAGGTATTATAAACCCAAGGGAATATTATTAAACCAAATGGATTAATATTATAAATTGAAGGTATATAAACCCTAAAATAAGTGTGGTTGACCACGGTTCATTTTCATATTGAGATAATATTTGTCACAATGCGACGTTGGACCATGGTTGACCATGATTTATTTTCATATCGAAATAATCTTTGTGGCAATGCAATGTTGGACCATGGATGGCCATGGTTGATTTTCATATTGAGACAATTTTTTCCACAATGCGGATTAGACCATGGTTGACCATGATTGACCAAAGGTCCAATGTCACAAGGTGACATTGGAACATTATTTATCATGATTGACCATAATTGACCATGGTTGACCATGGCTAACCAGTGTTGACTATTGTCGATCATAGTTGACTAATGTTGACCATGGTTGACCATGGTTGACCATTGTTGACCAAGGTTGAGCATGATTGATTTTCATAAAAATAAAATCATATGATAAACCCCAAAATAAATATTATAAAGAAAGGTATATAAACCCCGTGATAAATATTAGAAACGATAAAATAAACATGATTAACTATTGTTCACCATCGTTGACCATAGCTAATTTTCATATTAATAAAATCTTTGTCACAATGCAACATTGGACCATGGTTGACTATGATTAATTTTCATATTGAGGCAATCTTTGTTACAATGCGATGTTGGACCATGATTGACCATGGTAGACGATGGTCAACCATGATCAATTTTCATAATAAGACATTCTTTATCAGAATGTGACATTGGACCATTGTTGACCATGGTTGGTTTTCATATTGACCATGAATGACCATGATTGAACATGGTTGACCATGATTGATTTTCATATAGAGACAATCTTTGTCACAATGTGACGTTGGACCATGGTTGAGCATGAAAGATTTTTATATTGACACAATATTTATCACAATCTGACATTGGACCATGCTTGACCATGTTTGACCACAATTGACGATGGTTGATTTTCATATTGAGACAATCTTTGTCACGATGTGACGTTCGACCATGGTTAGCCATAATTGACCATGATTATTTGTATAGGTTATTTTTATTTCATTGTTTTTATTTATATTTTATTTTCACAAAGTTAAAATGCTTACATTACATTACATTAATTTTTTATTTAATTTAATTTTTATTTATTTTGACTGAAACATTACATTACAACATATCTACATTTCTATGTTGGTATTTTTATACATCTCAAAGCAATAAACATTAAAAAATTTATTATTAATATTTTAAAATATTAAATATTAATTAATTAATTATATATATATATATATATATATATATATATATATATATATATATATTGGAAAAGAGAAATTAAATCACCTAAAATGGTTGTATTTTGAAATAAAAAACAAATAAATGTTTAAACTTGTGTTTTTATCCTCTTTATTAAAAATAAATTTATAAATAAATTTAATTAATAAACTAAAGTATAATAAACTATATTATTACGGACCATAGAAACAAGATTTTAAAAAATCAAACTTAGATTCTTTCATCTTAAAACCATAAACGACATTGGTCTTAACAGACGATAATCATCATCATAATCATTATATGATTCAAAATTATAAGAGATTATAATAAAAAAAAAATTATAAATATTTTAACATTTGAATATTAAAATATCCAATTTTCTATTAAATTAATAAATATTATTTAAAAAATATTATTATATTTAAAACTAATTTATATCATTTATTATAAAAGAGAAATAAAAAGTTGGCATCCAATCTTTACAACAACCAACAAGTATAGTCACCATCAAGCTATTTCCGTAAGAAAATAATTACTTTCTTTACATTCACAAAGTTATCAACAAACCCCTATTCTCCTTGGGTAATGATCACTGGAGCATTTGTGCATTTTCATGACAGAAACTTGGTGATTCCTCCTACCTCGTAACTAAACCCTAGACTCCCATTCACAGATTTCTTTTGTTTCCTTTCAGTTTTTTTTAAACTATCACAGTAATGGCTTATTAACTCGATTTCCTCGAATTTTTCAAGTTCCTGAATTGATCAAAGGAAACGTACATGTGAAAAAAATGAATGGAAGATGACACATGTAATTAAAAAATTCACCCGAGTACAGGTTTGCTAAGAGGTTGAAGGGCTTCTTTACCATAAAGTACGTTGCCGGATATAAAAGATGGTAAACATGAGTACCGTCAAAGTTAATTAATTATTGGTTTATTGTATTTTCATTTTTTTAATTATATATCACATTATTTTCATGCAATGAATAAGATAAAAGATAATAGTGATCATGGTGTTTGATATTTGCATGGGTTTGATTTCATGTAATGAATAAGATAATTTAATTATATATCACGTTATTTTTATGTAATGAATAAGACAAAAGATAATAGTGTTCATGGTGTTTGATATTTGCATGTGTTTGATTTCATGTAATGAATAAGATACAAAGTTTGCTCACTAACATGGTGAGGTACTTGGTCGAATAATATCTTACTTTGACAATTGTTGAAACTACTTCTTCAGCTCGTTTTCTTCTAGAACATGAATTGTTTGTACAACCATATGTTTCACAATGGAGAACCTGACAATAGTTGTATCTCTTACTCCAATTTCCTCTTGAGTAGTATCTATTTAGGCTCTTGGAACACTCCCTTCTATGCCTATAGAAACTCTTCCAGTTGTTGTCTTTTCTCCTTAGTGCACCCCTCTAAGGATGCATTTGATCTAGTTGATTCTTCTACAAACTAATTGTATCTCAACAATAACTAGCATATATCCATCTTAACTCTAGATCTACAAAGCATTGAGAAGGATCAAGTCCCTCAAGATGAAAATCTTTGTTTGAGTGCAAAACTTGAGGAAAGGTTTGCAGCTTGAGAGTTATTCCTCTTGATGTTTGGTTGGCCCATAGTTAATATGGATCTATGTTGGTTCTTAATAATATTATTTATATTTTGGAAGACAAAATTAAAGCTCGTCCGCATAGCTCTTCAAAAATTGGCAAAAGAGCATTACAGAGAAATGGAGTTGGTCAAGCAGGATATCAAACGGAGGTTAGAGGAGACACATAATGAAATAGAGGATAAAGGAATCACCAAGGAAAAGAAAATTCAAGAGAGATAATTGTATTGGGAAATGTAAAATTTGAACAGAAAGGAGGAAGAAAAATGGAGGATTAAGTCCAGAAGTCTTTGGCTCCAAGCAGGGACAAGAATACCACATTCTTCCACAACCAATAAAAAATCAGAACCTCTAAAAACACAATCACATCTATAAAAGACGATGAGGGAAACACCTTAAATGATCAAGTTGAGATCAAATTGGCAGCACACCAGCATTATAAAAGCCTCTTAACAGAAAACAAGGGGATAGAGGATTATGAAGATCTATTTAGACACACCCCGACCATGATCACTGAAGAAATCAATGCCTCCTTAACCAAAGATATTGGCAAAGATGAGATTATGAAGTCGATATGGACTCTTCAACCAGACAAAGCTCCAGGACTAGATGGTTTTTCTATTAGCTTCTATCAGACATTTTGGGAGGTAATTAGGAAGGATCTCATCAAAATGATACACTGGAGCCCAAGAAAGAAAAATATAGGTGGATTCAACAACTCGACCTATCTAGCCCTCATACCCAAAGAAGCCCATCCTTCTTCCTTCTCTAGATTCTGCCCCATATCCTTATGCAATTCCTCTTACAAAATAATCACAAAAATCCTTTCTACCTGCATCAAATCCTTTCTCCCCAGTCTAATCTCAGAAATAAATGAGGCTTCTTCGCCAATCGGAAAATCTCTAATTCTATATTGTTGGTCCAAGAAGTCATATATTCCAGTATGAGCATATTGGAAAAGGGGTTTGTGTTAAAGTTGGACCTTGCCAATGCCTTTGACAGAGTAAGACACTCCTTCCTCTACTCTGTCTTAAGAAAAATGGGCTTCAATGAAAAAATCATCTCTCTTATACAAGCTTGCATCTCTCTCCCTTGGATCTCCCCTTTGGGCAATGGGAGACCAAGAATAAAATAAATAAATAAACACACACAGACACACATACATATATAATTATCCTTCAACTATCGAGTTACCAACCTCTTGGTATCTGGGAGGGTGTGGAAGGTCGAGTCCACTGTATTAAGGGATAGAGGGTGATTCCCATAACCACCCTCTATTGTGTTGGGGCTAGAGGGTGATACCCAAAATCACCCTTCGCTGTGTTTGTGGTGAGAGGGCACTATAGGCAATTCCCTGAATCATCCTACATTGTGTTGGGGGATAGAGGGTCATTTTGGCAATCACACTATGTCATGCCAAGACTAGAGGGTGATTATTGAAATCACCCTTTGTCATGCTAAGGGAGAGGGTGATTCACGGAATCATCCTCCACCGTGTTGGGGGCCAAATGGTATTTTTAAGAATCTCCCTCTATTTTTATGGGGCCAGAGAGTGATTCTTAGAATCATCCTCTACCATTTTGGGGCTAGAGTGTGATTCTGGGAATCACCCTTCGTCATGGCAGTGGAAAAAGGGAACGATGGGTGATTCCCAGAATCCCCCTCCACCATGCTGGGGGCTAGATGGTAGAATCACCTTATGATGTGCCGAGGCTGGAGGGTGATTCCCGGAATCACCCTCCGCTGTGTTGGGGCGAGAGGTCGTTGTGCTGGGGGATAAAGGGCGATTCCTTGAATCACCCTCCCCCATGTTGGGGCTAAAGGGTGATTCCAAGAATCAACTTCCCCCATGTCAGGGCCAAAGGGTAATTCCCAGAATCACCCTCCACTGTGTTGGGGACAGAAGGTGATTCTTGGAATCACCTTCCGCCATGTTGGTGGTGAGATAGCACCATGGGTGATTCTTGAAATCACCCTCCGCCATGTTGGGGGTGAGAGGACATCATGAGTGATTCTCGAAATCACCCTTAACCATGTTGGGGGTTAGAGAGTGATTCTGGGAATCATGCCCACCCTGTCCCGCGACCCCTTGGTTGCTAGATAGGTATGGTAAGCCGATTTTATTTATTATTTTTTAATGTGTTATACACACACACACACATAATATTCTTTTTTTATTCTTTTTTGGGTCTTTTCTTATTTTTTATGTTTGAATTTTTTTATTTTTTTTTATGGTGTATTTTTGGTTTTTTTATGTTTTTTTTATACAATTTATTTATTTATTTTTATAATGGATTTTTTTTAAATTGTTAAGTAAAAAATGTTAAACAAAAATTGTATACTTAAGACACAAAAAAATTTGAAGTGTCAAAAATATGCCCCGATAAAAAAAGGGTTGATGCTTTTCAAAATCTACATGAAAATCAACTACATTTATAAAAAATAATCCATACCTAATATATCATAAAATTTAAAGTGTTAAAAATAAACTTCCAAAAAAAAAAGAGGTTGATGCTGCATCAAAAAATTTCAAAATTGACATGAAAGTCACAAATATTTAAAAAAAATATGCAAAGAAAATTTAAAGTATAAAAAATATGCTCCCAAAAAAAAAGTTGTATTCTGAATCAACACTTGTCAAAATCAAATGATTTTTTTCTACCTTTAAAAAAGTGAGAACTTGGTTCAGTTGTCGTTTGATTGGTTACTGTTTTTTATCCATACAATTAAATCCTTTTCATCATCAACATTATTAATATTATAAGATGCTGAGAGCATCTCAACATCATAACTATATTCGACAACTTCCATCCATTCTTCCATAGAAAAATGATGTTCTTTTCCAATTATATTTATTTGATCACTTGTTCCCGCCTTTCCACTATCCAAAATCCCTCCTGCAACAATGCAAGTGGTTTCATCATGAAAATTATCACAAGGTATACAATATGGTAATGATTTTTCAACAATATTCGCATACTCAAGTGGATTATTTGGTCTTTGCTCATTAGGAGGGCCCCTTCTTTGTCATGCATTATTATTATTTCTATTATTTTGTGTCTTATTTCCTTGAGACCTCTCCATTTTGATCAAACAAATTTTAAGGGCAGATATCTGATTTGCATGATCAATTTTCATATTTTTAAGAATTTGTGTTAATTATTTAATAGGATCCTTATCAACATCTTTGACTTCTTTACACTTTGATTTACTTTTAAGATGACCCCCTAGAAAACCTGAAATCTCAGACTTACTGGATGCTTTTCTACATTTTTCCATCTCTTTAGCCAAAGTCTGGGAAACCTTGAAATCATTAGGCTTAACACGTCATGACTCATAAGAAGTATAAAAAAGTAACGCATTGATATAATATACCAAGAGAGACTTATCAAGAGGTTTATAATCTTCAGGTAAATCCCTTGCAATATAATTAAACCTCTTATTGAATTCTTCTATAATCACATTCTCTTTCTTCTTTATATTAATAATAGTGCTAAGAAAATAAATTTATTATTTCTTATCTCCATATTTATTCTTAAATGAATTGATAATAGCTTGGAGAGAATCGAAATAATTATTGGAAAATCATGAAACCGATCCTTAACATCATCTTTCTGAGAAAGGAAAAAGAGCCTCATCTTAATATCCTCATGATTTAGTAGTAGAGAACCACTTACTCACACAAATATTAAACTTCGTGTGGTGATCACTAGCACTAGCTGCATTATTTCCTCAAAAAGAAGGCAAATTCTCAATGGCCTTTTTCTGGAATATCATGTGGATAACACTGAATGCTAGTGAAGTTACAAGGGGAAAACAATTTATCCATGGGATCTTCTTATGCTTGACCCTGAAAAAATAAATAGATATCAGAGAGAGCTTCATATCCAAGAAAAAAAAGAAGTGTATGAGAAGAAAAATTGTTTAATCAAACTCTGAAGTACTTTTAAGAAACCAAAGTAGGATTAACTAGGCTACTTGGATTAATTCTAGTATAAGCTCTAGTAAAATATGGAATAAGTGGAATCTCCACTCAAACATAAATCTAACTCTAAAATTCCAATATGCTAAAACCAAAATTTAGTTGAAAAATACGGGTTAAAGCAAACTTCTCCCTGACAACGGTGCCAAATAATGTTGTCGCCCAAAGTGTACACCTAAGGTGCAACACTTAGAGTTGGGGTTGAAATATATTCCCTACTCACTTTGTTTAAGCTCTCTTCTAGATAATATATGGGGGATAGTCTCTAAATATGAATGGAAAAGGAAAACTTGTTGAAACAACAAGTTCTAGGAGACTAAGGGCAAGGAAATCACCTCTCTAGACAACTTAATTAAGGATTAGCAAGTAAGATTATTCATATTGAGCAAGGTGAATGCTAAAATATACTTTCAATTACACCAATATAACACTCAATGAGATTGTAAAAGTGAGATATGAGTTCCTTTATAACAATGCTCAAATATAAATTAAAGTACTTGCAGATAACAATACCATATCAACTGCCAATGAGGTTTGGTTCAAAGGTGAAGAGAGTGTTGTTAAGACACTCGTGATAGAAAGGTCACCGGTTCCAATCCCCTCTAAGGAAAGAAAAAAAAATCCATGATAAGGGTTTGTGTGGTCGAGGCTGAGTGCGATCCTTGGGTGATTTTGACATCTTAGATGCCCCTTGGTCGCAGTTTCTCAAACCAAAGGTTTGGCGTGATGTAGGACCCACATGTTTGGGTTTCAAAATGTCACCCATTACCATACATTTTTCACCTATGCTTCCATTTTATCGCCCATTATTCACCACCATGTCACTTCATTTTCCCTATTATTCACCATTAATGGGTCTAATTTATATTTTCCAAATATTATTTATTTTTAAGCATTTTTGAGAGAAATTCTTGATTAAATATTAGAAAATAATATATTTTACATTATATATGGAAAGTGGGTTGTTTTTTTGACATGTGTAGGTGCCAAGGAAGCTTCCAAGACACCTTTATGTGGCCTTGAAGGATCAAATTCGAATTTGAGAAGATAAACCTCATGGAGAAGATTATGATCTCATGGAGAAGATCAAGGACAAAAGGGGTTATGTGTCTAGATGGTTGAGAGATGTATGGAACTAAAAGAGAGATTAGTGGATGATCATTATGAGTTTGTTACTCATCCCATTGTATAAATAGGAGTACAATCTCCTCCATTTAAATGTTGAAGTTTTTGTAATATTAGAATCTTGAAGTTTTGTAATCTTGAAGTTTTTGTAGTCTTAGAATTTTGGAGTATGTAATCTTAGAAGCTTAGAGTTGGTTTGTAATGGAGATTTTCAAATAAAGGATTCATACTTCGATTTTGCCTCTACATCTGAGTCTCCATTAAAGTGGCGTGCTTGTGGAGTTATGGAGGGCCCCCATGGCCTCACTTGCATGCTCATTTGTTTACTTTAGGTATAATTTATTTTATGTTTTTGTTTGATTTCAGTTTTTAAGCTTTGTTAAATGATCTAATATTGGAAGGATCTTATTTGAAAGTGTTTTTGTAAGAGAACCATAAGATCTCATACAATTATTAGATTTAGGTTTATTTCATTTCAGTTTTTAAGCTTTGTTAAATGTTCTAATATTGGAAGAGTCTTATTTGAAAGTGTTCTTGTAAGAGAACTGTAAGACCTCGTACAATTATTAGATCTAGGTTTATTTTATTTCAGCTTTTAAGTTCTTATTAAATGTTCTAATGTTGGAAGAGATCTTGTAGAATATGTTCTTGTAAGAGAACTATAGATCTCAAACAATTGTTAGATCTAGGTGTGATTAGTTATTGAAAGAGATCTTAATGAATATGTTCTTGTAAGGGGAATTTAAGATCTTGGACAAATTAGGAATCTTTCTAGATCTATATATTGTAGATAAGCACTTCTAAGTTTACCTTCCTGGGTTTACATTAAATTAAACTCTAATTGACATCGTCAATTGGAACCAAACACCACATAACCAAGAAAACAAAAAAAAACGATGCCATATCAACTTGTAAGATAGGAAATGCTGCAAAAAGGGGTTAGTACAAGAGATTAAGATATTACCAACAATTAAAGACATGAGCAACAAGAGATAAGCCTAAAAAAGAAATAAAACTTGTACTTCAAGTAAAGATGAAATTTGAGAGCCAATAAGCTTGAAATTGACAAATGTAACATTGTAAAACTTGCAATTATAGAATGAGCTCATGATTCCAAATATATATAATTAATTGAAATGCAAGATGAATGAAATATTAATATGTGAGATGTAAAATATTGGTAAATTTTAATTATATTCCTAAGTTAATGGTAAAGGCCTTTTCCTCAATTTTCAGAGCAAGTCTTAGAACAAGGTTGTTAGCAAAAGTGTTGGGGAAAGGGGCTAGGGCCTCATTAGTTATACCTCCCTGGGACTTATAGCAACCCAAGTGCCTTCATTAATGCAAGGGCTTAGCCGCAAGAGAACTCTAGGGTCACTCATTTTAACCGTTGTTTAAGGGTCTAGCTTCCCAAACTAGATAATGAAGAAGGTTATCCTATATTTCTATCAACCAAGCTTATGATTGGGGTTAAATTTTAGGAATGCAAGTCTAGATCTAGGATGCAAATGAAAATGATTCAATGGGATTCAATAGTGCTTCAATAAAGGATACTTATAACCAAGATTTATGATAACCACTTCAAACACAATATTATTAGCCTACAATGATTATCAATGAAGCAAAATTTAAGATCACTCAATGAAACGAGAGAGATGTAATTAGAATTTTTTTTTTTTGCCAAATTCAGTTACTATTTATATTCCAAAAAATTGGGGATTAAGATCCCTGTTACATTCGAGTGATGGAGTAGAGAAATGAGGAGGGGTGATGTGGAAAAATACCGAGCCTCCTTTATGATGACTATTGCTACTATGATTCATATATGATTCTTGGTAAATCCTAACAAACTGAGATAACATAAATGCAAATTTAAATGACAGGATGATAGATGAGAAAGATGGATGAATGTAGCCTAGTTCTTGCTGCCTTGATGACCATTTGAAGTGACTATGGTGCCATGGTTGTTGTCAGGGTTGGAATTCGGAACATTTTTGGAGCTTGAACTCTGAACAAATCACTTGTCCACCATGTAATGCAGGATATCTAGGGACTCTTCAATGTGAGCACAATGATTATTAGCTCCCCTTAGCTGCTCCGTGAGGGATTGAGATTGATGTTGGAGGAAGTTGGTATTTGTCTGGTGTTCTTCCTCCATTATCCTTAACTGTGGTCTTATCAACTCCATCTCTTCTTGCAGATGAGCACAATGAAATCAGTTCTCATTCCTCATGATGTTTGAAGGAGGGGAGGGTAGAGTCACAACTACATGAGGATGAATTCAGGGAGGCATCTGAGGCATTGTTTGGCAGAATATGCAATTATATTTTGATGTTAGATAAATATCTCAATATGACTTTAACAATAAGTTCTTATTAAGATTTTATTTAATTATGTCATGTCTCTCTCAATAAGAGAGAGTTGGTGTCACCTAAAGTGTACACCTACGATTAAGTTCTTATTAAGATTTAATCTAATCATGTCATGTCTCTCTTAATAAGAGGGATTTGGTGTCACCTAAAGTGTACGCCTAAGGCACAACACTCAGATTAGGGGCTATGACATATTCCCTACTCACTCCATTTAAGCTCTCTGCTAGATAAGCTATGGGGGGTAGTCCCTAAATATGAACATCAAAGGAAAACTTGTTGAAACAATAAGTTCTAGGAGATGAATGGCAAGACAATATCCTCTCTAGATAAATTTATTATGGATTAGAAAGTAATATTATTATTATTGGGCAAGGTGAATATTAAAAGATATTTTCAACAAGATCAATATGACAGTTAATGATATTGTAAAAGTGAGAGACTAGTGCCTTAATAAAAATGCTCAAATATAAATTAAATTACTTGCAAATAACAATAAGATATGGATTTGTAAGATAAGGAATGTTGCAAAAAGGGGTTAGTACAAGAAATCAAGAGATTACATGAAATTGAATATATGAGCAACAAGAGATAAGCCCACAAGAGAAATAAAACTTTTACTTCAAGTAAATATGAAATTTGAGAGATAATAAGCTTGAAATTTACAACTGTAACAATGTAAAAATTGAAAGTATAGGATGAGCTCACAATTCCAATTATAGCTAAAAAATTTAAATGCAAGATGAACACAAGATTAATCTATGTAAGATGAAAAATATTGGTAAAATTTAATTATATGCCTAAGCCAATGGTGAAGGAATTCTCCTCAAGTATCGGAGTAAGTATTAGAACAAGGTTGTTGGGAGAAGTGATGGGGAAAGAGGCTAGGACCTCATTAATGATACCTGCCCAAAACTTCTATCAACCCAAGTTCCTCTGTTCCTACAAGGGCTTGACCACAAGATAACTGCCAAGTGACTCGTTTTAACCATTGTTTAAGGGTCAAGCTTCTCAAATTGGATAATGAAGAAGGTTTTATTATCTTTCTATCAACCAAGCTCATGCTTGGAGGAAATTTTTAGGAATGAAAATATAGATCTAGGAGGCAAATGCAAATGCTTCAACGACATTCAATTATGCTTCAATAAAGGATACTTATAACCAATATTTATGATAGCTATTTAAAACAAAAGATTATTAGCCTACAACGATGATCAATGAAGAAAAGAATAATATCACTCAATGCAACAAGAGAGATACAATTAGATTTGGATGTTAGAGAAATATCTCAATACGGTTTTAACAATAAGCACTTCTTAACAATTTCACAATCTGGAGGAGCACTGCGGCCATCGTGACCTAGGCGCCAGTGCGTCCCTCTGCTGTTGCTGCTGCAACGCGATCTCGGGTGCATGGTCCCTTCGGTGGACATCCTGGAGGCGACCTCTCCGCCTGATCATGCCCAGGCCTTTTCGACGTTGATCGGTTCTCTAAATCCACCTTGACCAAGGCCAGCAATTTCCAAGTTTGTCAAGAAACTGGAGGTAATTTAGGAAGTCTCTCTTCCCCCATGCGATCCCTCGAATGACAACTCTCTCGATCGCAAAGAAAGGCCTCATTGGGAAATTTACAAGACTGTGGCCTTCACCGAAGACGGTTCAAAAATGGGTCGAACACAATTGGATGGAAAATATCAATCAAATTTTGTGGCAGGGGCTATTTCACATTCCATTTCAAGATAAAATAAGACAAGGATTTGATTTTCAGGAATGGGCCATACTTCATGGATACCAGAGGGCTCTACCTAAACAAATAGACTCTAGAATTTGATCTGGAACTTGATGTGCCCAATGTTGTCCCTGTTTGGGTTCGCCTCCCTCACCTCCCCTTGCATTGCTGGGGTGATTATTTAGTATGAGCAATCGGGAATGTATTAGGAAAAATCATTGATAGAAGCGAGCCAAAGGACAACATGAAAGCTTGCACCAAGATCTGTGTTGAAGTGGATTTGGGGAAAGGTCTTCCTGTGGTGATCAAACTAAAGGTCGATAGATGGAATCACATACAAAATATAGACTACGAGAAAATCCCTTTTAAATGCAAGGTATGCCATGAATATGATCATTTTTCTAATAGATGCACTAAAGTTATTGAGGTTGAAAAATTTGATTCGGAATCACAATGGGAAACCATAAAAAAGAAGAAGAGTGCTTCGAACCTTAGAAACACCGAAGCTCCTCCTACCCAACCCTCCCATTATTCCCTTCCCCTTAACCCCCCCTATCAAACCCCTCCTTCATACCTCAAAAAACGCTTGATCCATCTCTTATCCTATCCTCTAACCCTTCCCTTACCTCCCCCAACCCATTCTCCTCCCTTTCCCCTTCAGAATAGGACCCTCCTCAGCTATCCATCCCCTCTCCTCTTCAAGGATCCACTCCTCAAATCTCCCCATCCAAGTCCTGCCCCCCTTCCTCCTCCACTGAACCTTCTTTTGCCCAAATAGTTACCAAGAACGTTGCCAAAGAGCATGGGGTTACTCTGGAAACTCTTAAAAAAATCGACCCTGGAAGGAAATCATCTAAGCATCATCGATATGAAGCAGCACAGAAGGACATTACCCTTGGAACCCAACATCCAATAGAAACTTGCATTCGAGGGCATATCAAAAAATAAGCAAGCCAACATGAATTAGGAGTGAAGACAGGTCTTCAACCTGCATTCCTGAAATGATGAAAGCCCTCTCTTGGAATTGTAGGGGACTAAGGCACCCCTCTAAAAACAAAACTATAAGATACCTTCTTAATCAAGAAAAGCCTGACACAATTCTCCTTCAAGAAACTAAGAAAGGACAAAGAGACATGGAGAACATCATAAACAAAATGAAGAATTATATGGGCACTGTGGTGGAATCTAGGGGTGCCTTTGGAGGTATAGCTACTATTTGGAATCAGAATGCTTGGAAAAAAATTGCAGCAGTCAAGACCCAGGACTAGATCAAAGTCAATCTCCAGAATACACAAGAGAACATTGTGGTAACTGTGTACAATATATATGGACAAAATCATTACAAGGACAAAGAAGTCTATTGGAGCACCATGAAAGCAGACATAGACATTGAGGATAATAAAAACATCATCATCGGAGGGGACCTTAATTTGATCCTGCATGCCAATGAAAAAAGAGGAGGAAACTTTAATTCTAATCCTTCAAGAGATCAGCTAGAAACTATTATTCAAACCCATGATCTGGTTGACATCATCCCCAAAAACTGAAAATTCACCTGGAGCAATCAAAGAATTGGAGCTAGAAACATAATGGAAAGTCTTGACCATTTTATAGTGGTTGTTCCTCTTATCTCCCATTTCTATGTTTCCTCCTCTAGTATCCTCTCATACTCTGCCTCTAATCATTACCCTGTTACTCTCTCCTTCGGAGATCAGACCTCCCTTGGACCCCTCCCTTTCAGATACAATCTGCTTTGGAGTGACTTCCCTAAAGCCAAACAGATCGTGCTCTATTCTTGGCAGCAACATGTGGAGGGCTTCCCAATGTATATTTGGGAATCAAACCTGAAGGAAGTGCGTATGACACTTAAATATTGGGAGAAAATACTCTACAGGGAATCGAACAAATTAAAAAATGAAATTAAAAGGAAGTTGGAAGTAGTCCATATTGACATCAACACTCATGGAGTGAAACAAGAAAAGCATGAGTAGGAGAAAGGTCTATACTGGAACTTGTATAAATCAAACATGAAAGAAGAGGAGAAATGGAGGCTCAAATCAAGAAACCTTTGGCTGTAGGTTGGTGACAAGAACACCTCTTTTTTCCATAAACAAGAAATGTTTATAAAGTTAAGGAATAATATCTCAGCCATAACTGATGATGAAGGAAAGGTTCACGCAGATCAAGAAGGTATCAAGGCTGTTGCCAACAACCATTATAAAAATCTGCTCACTGAAACAGTTGTGCCAAAGGATTACACTAATCTCTTGAATCACTTTCCAAATATAATCATGGACGAGATTAATAATTCCCTCACCAAGGATATAGAGGAGGCTGAAATTCTCAATGCTATTTGTACATTACATCCAGACAAGTCTCCGGGATCGGATGGCTTTTCCATTAGTTTTTTCTAGACTTTTTGGGAAGTCATTAAAAAGAACCTTATCAAAACGATTCTGTGGATACAAATAAATAAGAAGATCGGTGGATTTAAAAGCTATACCTTCCTCGCTCTTATACCCAAAGAGAACCATCCCTCTTCATTCTCCATATTTAGACCTATTTCCCTTTGCACTTCTTCATACAAAATCATAACTAAAATCCTTGCTACCCGCCTCAAACCCCATCTACCAAACCTCATTTCTGAAAATCAAGGGGGCTTCATATCCCAAATACAAATCTCTAATTCTATTCTCTTGTTCCAAGAAGCCATTCACTAGAGTATGATGAGATCTGAAAAAGTATTCATCCTGAAACTTGACCTTGCTAATGCTTTTGATAGAGTGAGACATTCATTCCTCTTCTCTATCCTTCAAAAAATGGGATTTGAATCTGATTTCATATCTCTGATCAACGCCTACATCTCCAACCCTTGGATCACCCCCTTATTCAATGGAAGGCCTGAGAAATTCTTTCAATCTTCCCATGGCCTCAAACAAGGTTGTGCTCTATCCCCTTTTCCTTTCATCCTCATGGCAGAGTCCTTCAGCAGGGCCTTAGATCATAAGCACAAAGTTGGTCTCATCACTGGTATCAAGTTCAGCAACGGAGCCAAGAGCATGAATCACTCTAAATTTTCTGATGACACCCTCTTAATGGGTGGAACCACATGCATTATTGCTCAGAGATTCAAATCACTTCTTGTCAAATTTATACTTTTTCCAGGAGTGTAGATTAACTATCACAAAAGTTGCATCTATGCGTGGAATGCCACAATTAACACCATCCATAGTATAGAAAAAATATTTGGAGTCTCCTACAAGTTGAATTGGACCCATTTTAATTACCTTGGGATGCCTGTCAGTGATGGACACTTGAAGACAGAGGTCTGGAACATCACCATTGACAAAATGAAAAAGAGAGTGCAACAGTGGGGGTCCTCCTGGCTTAATCTGGCTAGGCGCACAATCCTCTTAAAATATATCCTCACTGCCTTATCTCTGTATCATTTTTCCATGCTTTATGCTCCCTCCAGCATTCAGCAAAAAATAGAAGTTGTCTTAAGACAATTTCTATGGCAAGGAGGAAAAAATGAGAATAAGAAATTCAATTTAGTAAAATGGAGGCAAGTTACTCAAACTTATGAAAATGGTGGAATTGGTATTTGTTGTGAAACCAGCTCCAAAAATAGAAGAAAAGAGATATCAACGCCTTATAAATAATCCACTCCGAGGGGGAAACCTCAAATACATTACATGAATGAACAATTCTTGGATGATACAAATGACAAAACCTCCTTTCTATATATAGGAGTCCATGGGGCCACAATGTAATCCTAGCCGACCTAACAATAATAATGTAAGGGCACAATAATAACAATATGGGGGTTACAGGGGTACAAAAATAACAATAAGGGGGTCTACACTAACATAATAAGGGACTACACTATTAATATAGGGACTTAACATGCCCCTCTCCTTCAAACATGTGTTGTCCTCAATGCTTGATTATTTCTTGATGCTTCTGTATAAAATTGTCATCCTCCCATGTGGAATCTTCTACAGGAAATTTCTTCCACTTGCTGAGATACTCTGAAATTGATCATACTTTTCGAGTTCTTGTTTCTGTGACTTCTTCAGAACTTCTTTCGATGTGATGTTGATCTTCCTGTTGTTTCATTAAATTATGCACCAAAGTTAGGTTATCCTTTGAGAGTTGCAGAACTTGTTGTTGATGCTCGATGTGATCTTCCACTAATTTATCATCCATATTAGCTATTATTTGATCCTTCAAACCATCCAAATTAGCCTCCATTTCTGATTTTAAACCATCTATGTCATCTTCGGTTTCTCTTCGTAAGATCGAAATTTGTTGCACTTGGTACCGTAATTTTGATATCTGATACTGCAATTCTTCCTCTTCATGCGTAATAGTATAGATTTTTGAGGGCTTAATGGGTATGGAATTACTTTTTTCAGGCATTATATAACCCAATACTAATAAAAATTCTAAAATATGCCCTTGGAATCACTTCAAACTGCCTTTTCAAACAAACGTTATGCAATTTTAAAAACCAAATACACACTTTTTTCTTGCTTTTGAGGAGCTCAATAGTGAAATTGACTTATCTCTATACTTGCAGATCCTCAATATCTGAAATTAGGCCCTATAGTATTAATCTAAAGCTTCTTTCAAATGCCATAGGTTTGACTTGATTTGTATTCTTCAAGTCAAGGTTATGTCCAATCTCCCACAATGACCTAATTATGGACTAGTTCAGTAGAGCGAACTTGTACAAGTTGCCACGTGTCACTGTTTGCTCCTTTAGCTCTAAATGTTATACATAGGAAACTATAGTCTGTGTACTTATAGCCAATTTTTACAGCATTCCAATCCAATGTTTAGAGAGGGAGTTATGAAGCTTTTCCCATAATCACCTCTTTGAGATGAAATTTGGGAGCCTGAAAAAGACCTAAATTCCACAGATCATATCTCCAAAAATATTACAAACCAAGCTTTGAAATTTTTCTACGATGTTCCTCAGGATTTCAACTTCATGCTGTAAACATTTCAGCTTCTGAACCTTCGTAGAAAAAAGGTTATAGCGAAAATTAAGCGGTGATATTTTTAAGTGAAATTCAGGAGCCTACAAAAAGACCTAACTTCCACAAATCATATCTTCGACACTATTCCAAACCAAGATTTGAAATTTTGTGACGATGTTCCTCAGGATTTCAGATTTTCACTCTCTAAATTTCATCTTCTAAACCTTCGTAGAAAAAAAATTATAGTGAAAATTCCACGATGACCTGTTTGGAGCAGCAAAATCCTAGAATCCAAAGCTTTGATACCAAATGTTGTGAAACCAGCTCCAAAAATAGAAGAAAAGAGATATCAACGCCTTAGAAATAAAGCCGCTTCAAGGGGGAAACTTCCAATAGATTACATGAATGAAAAATTCTTGGATGATATAAATGAAAAAACCTCCTTTCTATATATAGGAGTCCATGGGGCCACGATGTAATCCTAGCCGACTTAACAATAATAATGTAAGGGCACAATAATAAAAATATGGGGGTTACAGGGGTACAACAATAATAATAAGGGGGGCTACACTAACATAATAAGGGACTACGTTATTAATATAGGGACTTAACAGTATTTGCATTCCAAATCTCTTGAACAATGCCTTTGGGGGGGGGAATAGTGTGGCGCCTTATTAACGAACAACATTCTTGGTGGAAGAAGGTACTAGAGACAAAATATCTCACCACTGTCAGGAAAAATATTCTTGATTAGGATATCCCAAACATGCCATGCTCCAGAATCAGGGCTTTATGCAAAAAATACATACCTTTTATCAGCAGATATGTCTCCAAAGTACCTCAAGGAGGAAGCAACATAACCATCTGGGAGGATAAAATTATGGGATAGTCCCCCCTCACTAACAGCTTGAGCATTCATCATATTCAAAATTATCTCCAGAGTCAAGGTATAAACACCATGGATCAAATTTCCAAATGGGATGAACATTCCAATGCCTGGAATGAATGGTAATTTCCTATTACTCCCCTTCACCTTAAAGCTGATCTAGCAACTTTGAAAGCAATGCTCCACGATGCAGCTCCATTGTCAAAAGGAAACCAAGACAGTTTTTGGTGGGATCCCTCTGGTTCAACATACACAATAAAATTTGCTTATGGGTCCCTACTTAAAGATGAGTTCCCCTCTCCTCTATGGCCCATATGGAAGCTTACATGGAAATATGAAGCCCTTCCAAAGGTAGAAATGTTCATCTAGATTCTTCTCAAAGGCAAGATATTGACTTCTGATAATTTTAAAAAAAGAGGCATTTGTGGGCCTTCCAGATGCCCCCTCTGTCAAAAAGAAGAAGAGACTACATTCCATCTATTTGTGAGGTACCCTTTTCCAATCAGTGCTGGAACGATCTGATGACAGGATACTGGGTTAAAACAGATCCTATCATATAAATAATTACGTGCTTCCTTCAACATGAGTATCTTCAAGAAAATTCTTCATTAAAACTATGAATCAACTCAAAACATACATAAAGGAAAGAGAGGCACACAAAAAAAACATTGATATATATTAACACAAGAAATTCCTTGGCTGAATATTACAATGGATGGCCTTTTGGCTCTCGGCCCTTTACAAAAGCTCTCAAACCATCTCTCTTTCTCTCTGTATTCCTCAGTATTTTTCATCCTCACACACTCCCCATATTTATACATAATAATGAATTTATTCCAATCCATAATTTCCTCCACACAAATCTCAACTAAAATCTAAATTAGATTTATCCTTTTTTTGGACTCAACTAAGTCCTGTTTAAGGAATTCCTAATCCCTAGATTATCTACCTAATTCAATTCCTCTGATATCCTTTATTTATTAAAAGAATATTTACAATAATCCTCACTTATAATTTTCTCTCTTAATTTATTAAAATAAGCACAATAATTTATAAAATAATTAAAAAATCATCACCCCCTAGTTACACAATATTTTAAATAAAAATCAAGTAGGGTGCTCCTGCATCAGACTCCCCATGTAGAGAAGTTTCCATAGACACCTATCTATGAGGTCTGTCCCTTTTCTGTAATAATGCGACAGCCACAAGTCTTAATGACTTGCTCCCTCTAGGATTCCAAATTATGTTCTACCGCTGGTCCTTCAAAGTATCAACTTGATTTGGTAACTCATCACTCACTCTGTCAATCGGATTCCATCGGCCTCTCCAACACTTTCTTTTGCCAATTCCTCAGAGAAATTCCTCTTTGTTTGATGCTTCCGTCTCTAATTTTGTTGAACACTCATCTTTCTACCATGAAGAATAATCAAGAACTCCTTCTTGATTACAACTATAGTCATTGATTTATCTTATAGTAACAGATTTCTTATCCGATGTTGTACATGCATTCATCAAAAAGTTGTTAGTTTTAGAAAGATAAGACCTTTCAGCCTCTTTTGATGCTTCAAGCACCAATCTCCCATCATCAAATTTCTGGATTTCAATAGATCCTGTTTTGAATTGCTGGCTTCTTTCATCTTTATCCTGTTGGATCAATATTTCTGTCTCCTTTATGTCTCTACGGACATAACTTTCTTGCTGCCCCTGATCTTCTATCTCAACTCCAAATAATTTCTGCTCAATTTCTCCGATTTCAACATCATATCTGTTAATTTTTTTTTCTTTATCCATAGTTACATTATTATTTGTAAATTTATGACATTCACTCAACTCTATAGATGTTAAAAACATTTCATCCTATCATGCATAGTAGCTCCAAACTCTTTTGTATCAGCTTCTGCAAGTTTCATCTCCCCTTCAGGTTCCTTAAGCCATCGTTCCAAGAACTCTATTTCTGTGTGAAATATTTTCAGCATTTCATCACAACCTCCATTCCCAGCTTCATTCTTCTTCTGGCAATCTTCTTGAGTGTAATATTCCTTTTTCATGAATTTCTGCAATGTGGACCTCAAGGACGCTGTATAAGGAAGGCAGTGTAAAAATAAGCTAAGATGGGACTTATATCCCTTAGTTAACACACCATACATTACACTTCCAGAAATATATCTCAAATAAATAACCCTAGTATGGTTATTCAGATCTCCCTCTCCTCGGTATCTTGAAAAAGTGCTCAAAGAGTGAGCTTACAACAACATATGAGCATAAGCATGAAACTCTGCAAAACTATACATATCAATATATGGAATATAATATATCCATAATTTCTATTAATAAATCAGCTATAATATACAAAAATATGTTGAGGGACAAGCCACTCAAGCTACAGGAATGAATCTCCAATGATCAAACTATGAAATACATGAGTTGATGCAACTGCACAAAAATGTTAGAGGGCAGTGACAACGCTGTCTATGTTATGGTATCTACTACAATAGATACACATACATGAAATATGGCTAAAATATATAAATAAATTCCCAACAATAGAATAATGGGCTCCAATACAAGATTCCTAGCCAATCTAGGAGAGATTGCTAGAAATGTCGGAAAATGTACAATGTGACAATCTGACTTGTCACTGCAACTAAATCAAAATATAAATGAGGCTGAAGTAGATCATAAATAGTGATTCCCTCCTCTGATAGTGTATCTAAGAAAAAGGCTGATCCTTTTACTCAGAAACAACTCCTCTTGATGTGCTCAAATAACCCTCCCAACAACTGCTAGCCAAAATAACGCAGATCAAGATGGAAAATACGTTGTGAGGGAAGCTATATGGTTGGCATGATGGAAATGATATGGAAATAAGCCTGGGATTCCTCCTCACTGATCCTCCAATGAATAGCTGAGCCCTCCACTGAAAAACAAGCCAAGGAACAACTCAAGAGATCCTTTGTTGCTGGACCCTGCAGCACAAAATTATCCTGCTCTAGGAATAACGTTGTGAATGGAGGAGCTAGCTTTGGCCAAATGCCAGAATGAGGAAATGAAGCTCTAGAACCTCTCCTTCCTTGAGGATGAGGCAGGGATTCCTGCTCGGGAACACCATAGTGCTATGCAGCACAACACCCTTGCCAAACAACAAGAGGAGCAATGTCTCAACAGACTAAGAAAAATAATAATCAAGCATGAGAGACAATGGCTCTCCTCCTCTCCTCATATAGCAAGTGCTCCTCTCCACCATGGGTCCCATCCACATGTTCCTTCCAACTCATGCATGTGATCCTCCTCTAAAACTGCGCAGTCCATCAAGGAGATACACTGTATCTAGACAGTGCATGTGGACTTTGTCAAAATGTCTAGATCAATCATGATCTAGTCCTGTTCACACCATGTGGTGCTCAATTTAGCTGCTTTATTATTCCTCCTTTCACATGAGGAGTGTTTATTATTCCTTCTCAAGGATTATGGGGCCTACTTACCCATTTTATTTAATTAAATAAAATACTACTAACTATAATGTTCCTTTTAGCTTGAGGCTAAAAATTGGGAACATTACATTGAGTTATCCTGCTTTCTATTTCATCACATTGTAAAATTCTGTCAGCAATTTCATTAAAAAAATACATTTGTTTACCTCCTTGGAATATCTCTTCGAAATTTCCATTATGCTTCTGCTCCATAACAACTTCAACTAGCTTTACCCCAAACAATAATTCACTTATGATTTCTTCTTGCTGCAACAAATCAGTACCTTCCTCCTCTGAAAGGCATTCTCCATCATACTTCACCTCAAGAGTTTCATTCATCTCTGTGACAGTTTCACCAGACTGTCCACTATCTTTTGCACATCCTGCAAACATACATATACTATGAGATTTAAAAATACAAGGCTTCATAGCCTCATCTACTTCTCTCGCCAACACATCTTTAGATTCTTCTGAGATATCCCAATAGTTCATGAGATCTTCCTCATTGATCTCTTCACCAAGAATTTCATCGTGTTTTGGGCCACAAACGGAAACTTCCATTTTCAACTCAGCCTCTCTAAGTTCTTCACATCCCATTTGAACACTTATCATCTTCTTGAGCTTCCTCAACTCTTCTGTCAGCTGTATGTTTACCTGTTGTTCCCTCTTTGAATGTAGTCTTTTCCACTTCACTTTCTTCATCATGGTCCAACCATGTGTCTGGTATTTCATATTCCTCTGCAATAATTCCATCAACAATTCAAGGTGAACTGTTATCTCAGCCTTCTCCCACTCATAATCTTCATCTGTCAACTACTCACATATGCCACTTACCTTGGAATTTTCCTTCTTTCTTTAGCTGTAGTCTTCATCAGATCTTCTAAAGTGACTATCAATAGTCATCTTCTCCTCCTTTGTGAATTTCATTTGTTCATTTGTGGAATTCGTTCAATCCCCTTTTTAGCAAGCCTCCATACTTGCCATTCAACAATGCAAGCTCTCTACCTGCGCATGACCTCTTTCAATTATTTGTCTTGGAATCATCTCTGGGAAATTTTCTTGCTTCACTTTGCTGCAAACAACACTTTAGTAATGCTTGTATTACAATGACCAATCTCTTTGGGGTGTCAGGCTCCGCCGATCATGCACCCAATTAAATTCAGACCTTTAACTTTGGTTTATGAATATTTGACTTCAGACTTTACATCAACTCTTCATCTTGGATGAAAAATACTTAATCTTAACTCAAACTATCCAAACTTTCATTTGACCCTAACATCTGTTTTGATTTCAAGGCTTGACCTGATAATTATGATAGTGGATATTTTGACTTAATTCAAGTTATACAATCTTCCAACGAACATACACCCTCAATACATTTTTAGGATGTAAAATATTCACTCTCTCTCATACTCCATTCTTATGAAAGATCATCAGTTTCCCATTATCATTTCACATGATGCTAAATTCTTTAATCAAAATGCAATCCAGGTTTTCCAAGATTTATTTTATGGTGAAAATAAATAAACCATTCAATTTTCAACATTCAAAAATACCTTTCTAAATTATCATACCTTATGCTCCCATTAAGGTTATGTAATAAACCTTTCCCTTGCATTTGCAACTCTCTGGATTCCACTCTTCTGTGCCGTCTTTGTCACTGTGAATACTCGCATGAAATTCATACCATAATTTCATCAATTTAGTGCAAACATTTTCCTACACTTTTATGCACCATACAACATCAATTCACATCTCTTCACCTATGTACCGAGAACAAGCTATTCATATTTCAACTTATTTGATGAATAATGTACAAATCGTACATTTTTTCCATCCTAAATAAAACCTCCTTAGCTGCCGCCACATGATGGTAAAAACAAAGATTCTACAACTTCAAGAAATTGTGTTTTCAATCTTAAACACAAATCAAAAGAATTCTCACATTTCCAACTACAAGCTTTGGCCCAAAATGACTTAGCCAAAACTGCAAAAAACCCCCACTATGCATAATAAACCCTCTCATATAAAAATGCATGCTTCTTTTTATATCACCCAGGATAGCCCATTTTCATTTTCCATTCATTTATACCTCTGCATTTGCAACATTTTCACTCTTTCATAACATTTACAAAATATCAAATTCTCGAGTATGGCAAGGAAATTTAATCATCCAGATTTTAAAATACCTCTACTCAATGAATATTGATTCATTCAATGAGCACTTACCTTGAATCTTCTTGTGGTTGAAATGATCCAACCCTTATCTCACGTATTCTTTTAGGAATACATTCAAGCATCTACAGACTTTGTCTCCACACCACAATTCGATGCAATCAACCAATGCACACTTTAGTATTGAATGTATCAAGAAATTATAATAAATTATACTTCTTCGTATGAGATTGAATTCTTGCTTTACTTTACTTTGAATGTGCAAGGTCCATTTTATCCCCAGCAAATAAATCTCTACCCAGCAACTTTGCAATATAAATCTTTCCCAGCAAACAATGTTTGTAAACCTTGAAGGTACGCACAATTTCCCCTCTTAGCTTAAGCCAAGTTCCCTCATCTCAATCTCTCGGTTTTCTCTTCACTTTACATTTATTGGCTTTGGAAACATGAAACCTTAATGTAACGGAATATCCTTCCAAGATTACATTCTCAAAAAAAGTACATGAATTATTTGCAAAAACCTTACCTTGATCAATCCTAGTGACCTTTTCTTACGCTCGAAGGTGGTATCGTGGAAATACTAGATCCATACTTTGAATATTCTACTGGAACCGAACCTCTTTCACAAGCCCCCACATGCCTTTTTGAGAACAAATACACACTTTAGTATTGAATGTGGTAAGAACTTATATTATATATAAGTCCACATAAATTTATCTCTCTGTATGTGATTGAGTTCAAGCTTTAACTTTCAATAAATGTGCAACATCCATTTTTCTAATAATCACAAATCATAGAGGCATAGAGGCAATGGTTAACATTTATCAAGCTTGGTTCCATATGCAATTTCACCATTTGCAAATGCCATCACATTATGGACGTTCCTTCAGAAATTATATTATATGTAGTTCCCATCAATTTAAGACATATAACAATGATACTTTTATCCAACTTTATAAGTCATAATTCTCAATGTAAGTATCATTCCAATGCACTAATTCTCAACATAAGTATCATTCCAATGCAATGTCAATATCATCAATAATATGAAATGTCCGCACAAAGAAGAGAAAATTCTGTACGACATTTCTCTGTATTTCTGGAAGTCTTTGACATATTGGAATCCAATTAAAAAAATTCAATGCGGCCTTTTGTGGTTGAACCCACAGTTCACACAACCCAACACCAACCTTTCAAGCAACTCAGAACACAGAATCCTCAAGCCATGGTCAATACCTATCAACGCCTCTATCAAACAGACATAACCAATTTTAAGAAGATTCAACTCGTCGTGCTTTGCTTTATGTAACATATGTTACAAAAATTGCTTCACGCGGGGATGTTGCTTCATAGATATCATGGACTCTGATATCATACCTGCGGCATCTACATTGCATGACTTGCAAACGATGCGATATGCATATGGTTATTGCTGAGACGGGATTCAAACAATGCCATGGACCTATGCTTCTTACCATATGTGCTACACGCAGTGCTTACCTGTTACAATTACTTGCGATATCACGTGGAATGTAACACCATCCGTTGTATGTATTTCGCTGCCAATAACTGCATTATTTATGGTGTTTGTGTCATGGTATCACCACTCGATGATGCCTTCACAGCAATGCAACAAGGCTTGCACGCAGCCTCCAAGAACACACAGTCGCACACCAAATCACAGAATTGTGATCTATATTTTTTTTGTCTTTCTTGGACACACCCTTGATCCTGCAATCACACACTTAAATATACAGCGTATATATAAAAATTTGCAAAATCAATGTGCCACAATATATTTCAATCAACTCTTAATCTTGAAATTTGACCCACTTTCCTTGATCAGAAATCAAAACAAAACAGCCTCAATGTAGGAGAGACTCATCCTTCAACTCATCTCCTTGTTCTGATACCAAAATGATGACATTATACTAGGTTAAAGTAGATCCTATCATATAAATAAGTACATGCTTCCTTCAGCATGAGTATCTTCAAGAAAACTCTTCATTCAAACTATGACTCAGCTCAAAATATACATAAATGAAAGAGATCCACACAAAAAAAACATTGATATATATTAACACAAGAAATTCCTTGGCCGAATATTAAAATGGATGGCCTTTCGGCTCTCAGCCCATTGCAAAAGCTCTCAAACCATCTCTCTTTCTCTTTGTATTCCTCACTGTTTTTCATCCTCACAGACCCCCCATATTTATACATAACAATGAATTTATTCCAATCCATAATTTCCTCCACACAAATCTCAACTAAAATCTAAATTAGATTTATCCTTTTTTTGGGCTCAACTAAGTCCTGTTTAAGGAACTACTAATCCCTAGATTATCTACCTAATTCAATTCCTCTCATATCATTGATTTATTAAAAGAATATTTACAATAATCCTCACTTACAATTTTCTCTCTTAATTTATTAAAATAAGCACAATAATTTATAAAATAATCAAAAAATCATCACCCCCCTAATTACACAATATTTTAAATAAAAATCAAGCAGGATGTTGTTGCATCACGATCTCACGAATTTCTCCCAAATTGAATTAGTATCCATTAGTTCGATCTCAGACATGAAAATCAATTGGAAAAAGGGCTATCCCTGGGGAAAAAGAGCAATAAAATTGCAAAATGGGTCTGTGACACCCTCCCATATGTGTTTCTCTGGAGTACCTAGCTAGCTAGGAAAAAGGCAAATTTTCAGGATAAAAAATCCTACCCAAGGAAAGCACAAAATAAGACATGGAGCCTCTCTGTTGAGACGATTTTATCCAAAAGCAAAAACCATATCAATTTCAGTCATCTTCAAGCAGAAGAAAGAACATTTCTGGGGAAATCACTTGAAAATCCTGGTTACAAAAAAACTCCTGTTATACAAATTCCTCAAAAGGAGTAGTGGAAGAT
This sequence comes from Pinus albicaulis, assembly GCA_034641835.2. Classification (NCBI taxonomy): domain Eukaryota; kingdom Viridiplantae; phylum Streptophyta; class Pinopsida; order Pinales; family Pinaceae; genus Pinus; species Pinus albicaulis. The sequence goes on from CM076578.1 coordinate 1,579,591,907, forward strand.
AAGACTTAAGGAAAAAGAGTTTATAGAGTGGATGGATGGTTGTAAAAGACCTGCACTCTTCTTTGATGGAGCATCAAAGGAAAATATAGGAATTAATGGGGCAGGAGCCCTCATTAATAATGAACATGGTTGCGTATTGACTTCCTTCGAATAGGGGCTTGGCTCTCTGTCAAACAATAGAGCTAAGGCCTATGCTCTGTACAAATATCTCCAAATGGTAAATGATATCTCCAAGTTCGTTAGACAGAGAGGAAGGAATATCAGCCCCAACATTATCATTTATTACAAAAGATAAGCGTTTATTGAAATGTGCTTCTACACATTTTATTCCATATTTAGCTTATGGGACCAAATAAGGAGGAGAAAATACAATGTCTAATAGCTTTATATTAAATAATTCATATATATATATGATATAAATGAAATAAATAAATTTTTTAAAAACCAATTATTGTAACAAAATATTTATTCAACTTTAAATTATGCTTATCTTAATTTAGCACCAAATAAGCAATCTATGGTAGAATCTCTATGTTGAAAAAAAAAATTTGATATGAAGTATCTTGTGTCATCTTAATTGGGTGACAAACACTTGATATATAATAAAATATCTAATATAAAAAATTACAATGTCTCATATATTCAAATAAAAAATTTATATACACAAATACTTAAGTGAGTGTAAGAGATTCCTCAAATTTTTTTTTTTAATAATGCTTAAAATTGTGAAGACTTCATATGTAGTAAAATATCTAATATAAAAAATTACAATGTCTCATATATTAAAATAAAAAATTTAGATGCACAAAGACTTAAGTGCGAGTGCAAAAGATTCCTAAAATTTGTTTCTTTATTATATATTTTAAATAATGATTAAAATTGTGAAGAAAAAAGAGAAAATCATATTATACTTGCAGCAAGGTATTACACATTCAGTTTTTCCTTTGATTGCATGTTAGTTTGTCTTTGACTAACAAATTATGTTGCTTACCCATAATTTAACCTTACAAATTTATTTTTTGTTATTTATTATTATTATTTAAATTTATTGAGCCTAGAGGCTCATTATACAGCCCACTAGGAGGGGATGTGTAAGTTTGTATGTCCCTTCCTTTAAAATAAAAGTAAAAATTAAAAAGTATTTCAGATATAGAAAAATAATGTAGGCTATAATAACAATAATAATAAAGAGTTAAACTTATACTTTTCAAAAATATTTTAATGCAAATTAGGTATATATTATATATAATTTAAAAATTGTTATGTACATTTAATGAAAAACGTAAGTTTTTATGGTTAAAATGTTTATTTGGTCTTAAATATAGAGGTCAAAAATACAATTTATTAAACAATAAAAAATACCACATTGTATTTTCCACTCTAAAGATTTTTGCACTTGAAGAACGCACACACACACACACACACACACAGATATATATATATATATCTTAAAGTGTATATATGTTAATATAAACAATATTAATTAATCATATTTCTTAAATTTTAGTTTAATTATACTATATTTAAACTAAAATGAAGGTACTAACTATTGTGTAGCCCTTGTTTATTGTAGCGTTGAATTATAATTTATTTTTTGTATTGCTTCATGACGTAAAATTGAATAGTGAAAATATATAATATAGGTAAGTTTATTGAGGAAAATTATTAAAGCAAGTCCATTCAATAATAAAAATTGTTGCTTTTGTATTTTAAATTCATGGGTTTCCATGGTTAGTAAAAAACACTCTAAACATAATGGCATTTTTCTTTTTAATTTGGAATTTTTTGTTTTGAAAATTAATTTATGACGGCACTTGGGGATTAGAAGTTTTAAACAATTTTTAATTATGAAAATTTGATTTTAAGCCTCATAAAATTAGTCATCCACCAATAAAAAATTAAAATTTCAAATTTTAAAAATTCAAAATATAATTTTCAATTTCTAAAAAAATAAGTTTAATGTTTATTTTTTCAAAAACTTTAATAAAATTTGGAAATAGTTTCTACAAAATTGCAAATTAACTAGAGTCAAAGCATTTTGACCCAAACTAATTATACTATACTCAAATAAATCAATAAATCAATAAAGCAAAATAAACAAAACAAAACAAAACAAAACAAAAAAAAATTAAATCATAACCCAAAAGAATACTAATAATAATAAGTTAAAAAATATAAAATTAAAATTAAATATTGAAAAAGGAAAAATTAAAAATTAAACTTGACAAAAAAATCAAGCATAAAAAAATTGTATAAAAAAAAGATATAAAAAAAACCAAAAACAAACATAGCAAAATTTAAAAAATAATGAAAAATAACCCATAAAAATATGAAAATTCAATCATAAAAAATAAGAAAAACAAAAAAATATTAAAAAAGACAAAAAAATGTAAATAAATAAAAGGTAAACACTCACACACACAACACACACACACACATAATTGTACTTCAACTATCAACCTGCCAACCCCTTGGTAGCTAGGTGGTGTGGAAGGTTGATTCCAATGTGCTGAGGCCAAGAAGGTGATTCTAGTAATCACCCACGGTGAATCACCCTCCGTTGTGTCGAGGCTAGAGGGTGATTCCCATAATAACCCTCCGCTGCATCGGGGGTGATATCGATGGAGTGCTTGTCCTCACAATCTAGAGGAACCTCTGTGGGTGAGGAGAAAATGTCCTTGTATTCCTCCATGACTTTTTCCATCTACTGCAGCCATGCAGGGGAGCTGTATTTCGAGGTTGTGGCCACAATCTTCTTCTTTCTCTGTGAGTGAGTTATAACGAAAATAAATTTCCTGGTTTGGGAAACAATCTTACAGCGTTGTTTTTCAATAGTCAAGGAGATGGCAGGAGGCGGTGCTACCTCTGGTATCCTGTACAATTTGTTTCCCAAAGTAATAACAATAGAACGAGGCCTAAACTCATATATAGCATGTCACCTCCACAAGTATGGTTGGCCCAATAATACATCAACTACATCAAGAGGAGAAACATCACACAATACCTCATCCGTGAATGGCTTGATGCTATACGGAAGGCGACACTATAGGTGGACGCAGAGATCTCTCCCTGGGTGAAGCCACCTAATGGTATATGACTGTGGGTGTGCTATGGTCGGTGGGTCGAGCTGCTTCATGACCTATGCTGAAATGAGGTTCTTTTGGCTTCCGCTATCGACAAGAAATTGCAATGGAGAACCCTTCACCCACATCTGCAAATGGAAGAGGCGCTTCCCCTCCTCTGGATCCTCGGGATCCTCCCTCTATAGCTTGGTGGTGGAAAAAATGGCATTGGGGTCCACATCAATGATCTGCTTCCCTTTTGCGTCTCCCTTGTCTAGTTCTGGCTCAGGATCATAACATGTACCTAAATGGGGTGCTCTTAGTTCGGCCACCAATGACTGTTTGGCCCGTCACTCATTTGTGCTATGAGCGGGGCTATTATGAAATTCACACCACCTCCCCGTGTCCTTGTTTGGATTTTTTGTGGTGTTCTGAGTTTCCTTGCTTTGGATCTCCCCCCTGCTCTTTAGTTCGGGGACACCTTTCCGAGGCTTCGAATTCACGGATCCAAAGTCTCGCTTCTTTTGCTTAAATTTCTGCTCGATCTTGGTGGCGTAGCGATATGCCGTGCCAAGTGAGGTAATGTCGAGGAGATCCATTTCCTCCTTAATGTGTCTGTGTAGAAAATTACGATACTTTAGCACCAAATTTCTCTCTGAATCTTTAATACCCAACTTTGTGTGCAAAGTATGGAACAAATTCGTCAGTTCGTGCACATCTTGATCCCTTTGCTGCCACAACGTGGTCCATTGGATGTACTTTTCCTCATAGCTCCCCATGGGGTAATATTGTTCCTTGTTGTTGTATCGAAACGAATTCCAAGCGGGTGCGACCGAGAACAGAGAGGGTTCCTTCTCGTCCTTTTTCTCACAGTAGGTTTCCCACCAGTCTTTGACATGGGGCACGACTTTGATGAGTGTGAAAACAATCTTTTCTCGATCAGAGAAATCATGGACCAAGAAATACCCTTCTAGAAAATTCAACCATCTATCTATGATGGCTACATCTATCTGGCCTTCAAATACAGGAATGTCAAATTTTACCTGTACCTTAAAGGGAGTGGCACCACCAGAGTGGTTGTTGGATGCATATGCGTCGTGGGTGGGCAGTCGTTGAAGGGTCTAAGAAAAGTTATCCATCATCGCGTTCCTTTGTTTCTTGAGGGCCTCCTTGAGAAATATTTTTATAGGATCTCCTGCTCCCTCGTCTTTCTTTTCTTCCGCTATGGGAGATCATCAGGGTTTGTGAGTCCTATTTTGTAAGGGTTCAACCAAATCGAGCCCTAACTCCTTATGCCTGACTTTTTTGGGGACATGCAAAGAAAAATAGATAAAGAGCAGACCTCTTTGATACCACTAACCCAGATTTATGCTGGAATGCAATAATACACAGAAATAAACACAAAAATAGATATGCAGCGGAAATAATCTTTCATTTCATTAATATCAAATAACAGAAATATGCTTATAGAAATAATGGAAATAAACTAGCTAGGGCACTGGTGGCGTATCTTTGAGAAGAGATATGGCGGCTATAGGCCTCTAAACTGTGTTACAATAAGGTTCGAGGACCTATTTATTATTGAGAAATAAGGTAAAACCATAAAAATCCAAAAACCTAGCCCTAGGAGATGAAGCGCCAAAACTATGGGCCCCGTTTGGGTAAATTGTTGTTTCAACTTCCCGGGGACATAACTTTGGCATACGATCTTTGTTTGATGCACACCATACCTTGCTAGAACGACCTTTTTGATGAATACAACTTTTTATGTGAACAACATCAGTCCATGGACCCATGTTGCTCTTGGTTTTCCAAAAAAACATTGTTTAGGGCCTCGAAACGGCTCCGAAAGTTCAGGACCCGAAAAACTGCCAAAAATAGTAAGTTGTGCCGAAACTAAAAAATTGAAAGAACCGATGGTAGGGTTTCAAATGGAATAGGTGGGTGGCCACCAATACCCACCTAGATCATTAGGGCCTCTAAACGGCTCCGGAAGTTCGGGACCTGAAAACTTGCTAAAAATAGTAAGTCGTGTTGAAACTGAAAAATTGAAAGAACTAATCATGTGGGTCCAAATGGAATAGATGGGTGGCCACCAATATCCACCTAGGTCACGAGGTTAGAGGGTGATTCTCGGAATCATCCTCCACCGTATTGGGTCGAGAGGTTGTTGTGCTAGGGGCTAAAGGGTGATTCCAAGAATCACCCTCCCCTATGTCGAGGCTAAAGGGTGGTTCCAGGAATCACCCTCCCCCATCACAGGGCCGAAGGGTTATTCCCAGAATCAACCTCCACTATGTTGGGTAAAGAAGGTGATTTTGGGAAGCACCTTCCACCATGTTGGTGGCGAGAGGGCACCATGGGTGATTCCCGGGTCTGCGCCAGGTGACAGATATCGTAGTGATTTCTGGTGGCACGATTCTGAGCCCTAGCCTGCTGACGCGTTGGTCGCCAGACCGTGAGTGGCAGGCCTATTTTATTTATTATTTTTTAATGTTATATATATATATATATATATATATATATATATATATATATAGCACATTAAAAAATAATAAATAAAATCGACCTACCATACCTGTCTAGCAGCCAACGGGTCGCGGGCCAGGGTAGGCATCATTCCCAGAATCATTCTCTAACCCCCAACACAGTGAAGGGTGATTTCAAGAATCACTCACGATACCCTGTCACCCTCAGCATGGCGGAGGCTGATTCCGGGAATCACCCATGGTGCCCTCTCGCCACCAACATGGCGAAAGGTGCTTCCCAGAATCCTTTAATGAAAAACGTAAGTTTTTATGGTTAAAATGTTTATTTGGTCCTAAATATAGAGGTCAAAAATACAATTTATTAAACAATAAAAAATACCGCATTGTATTTTTCACTCTAAAGATTTTTGCACGTGAAGAACACACACACACACACACACACACACACACACACACACACATATATATATATATAATAACACACATGCATATATAAAATAAACATATATATTAAAGTGTATATCTGTTAATATAAACAATATTAATTAATCATATTTCTTAAATTTTAGTTTGATTATACTATATTTAAACTAAAATGAAGGTACTAGCTACTGTGTAGCCCTTGTTTATTGTAGTGATGAATTATAATTTACTTTTTGTATTGCTTCATGACTTAAAATTGAATTGTGAAAATATATAATATAGGTAAGTTTATTGAGAAAAATTATTAAAGAAAGTCCATTCAATAATAAAAATTGTTGCTTTTGTATTTTAAATTCGTGGGTTTCCATGGTTAGTAAAAACACTCTAAACATAATGGCAATTTTTTTTTTTTAATTTGGAATTTTTTGTTTTGAAAATTAATTTATGAGGGCACTTGGGGATTAGAAATTTTAAACAATTTTTAATTATGAAAATTTGATTTTAAGCCTCATAAAATTAGTCATCCACCAATAAAAAAATAAAAATTCAAAATATAATTTTCAATCTCTAAAAGAATAAGTTTAATATTTATTTTTTCAAAAACTTTAATAAAATTTGGAAACAGTTTCTACAAAATTGAAAATTAACTAGAGTCAAAGCATTTTGACCCAAACTAATTATACTATACTCAAATAAATCAATAAATCAATAAAACAAAATAAACAAAACAAAACAAGAATTTAAAAAAAAATAAAAAATCATAACCCAAAAGAATAATAATAATAATAATAATAAAAAGTTAAAAAATATAAAATAAAAATTAAATATTGAAAAAAGAAAAATTAAAAATTAAACTTGACAAAAAAATCAAGCATAAAAAAATTGTATAAAAAAAGATAAAAAAATCCCAAAAACAAACATAGAAAAATTTAAAAAACAATGAAAAATAACCCATAAAATGATGAAAATTCAAAAATTCAAAAATAAGAAAAACAAAAAAATATTAAAAAGGAAAAAAAATGTAAATAAATAAATAAATAAAAGGTAAACACTCACACACATACACACAGACACACACACACACACACATATAATTGTCCTTCAACTATTGGCTTGCCAACCCCTTGGTAGCTGGGGGGTGTGGAAGGTTGATTCCAATGTGCTAAGGCCAAGAAGGTGATTCTAGTAATCACCCACGATGAATCACCCTCCATTGTGCCGAGGCTAGAGGGTGATTCCCATAATAACCCTCCGTTGCGTCGAGGGTGAGATCGATGGAGTGCTTGTCCTCACAGTCTAGAGGAACCTCTGTGGGTGAGGAGAAAATGTCCTCATATTCCTCCATGACTTTTTCCATCTGCTGCAGCCATGCAGGGGAGCCCTATTTCGAGGTTGTGGCCACAATCTTCTTCTTTCTCTGTGAGTGAGTTATAATGAAAAATAATTTCCTGGTTTGGGAAACAATCTTACAGTGTTGTTTTTCAATAGTCAAGGAGATGGCAGGAGGCGGTACTACCTCTGGTATCCTATACAATTTGTTTCCCAAAGTAATAACAACAGAATGAGGCCTAGACTCATATACAACATGTCGCCTCCATAAGTATGGTTGGACCAATAATACATCAACTACATCAAGAGGAGAAACATCACACAATACCTCATCTGCGAATGGCTTGATGCTATACGGAAGGCGACACTGTAGGCAGACGCAGAGATCTCTCCCTGGGTGAAGCCACCTAATGGTATACGACTGCAGGTGTACTATGGTCGGTAGGCCGAGCTGCTTCATGACCTATGTTGAAATGAGGTTCTTTTGGCTTCCGCTATCAACAAGAAATTGCAATGGAGAACCTTTCACCCACATCTGTGAATGGAAGAGGCGCTTCCCCTCCTCTGGATCCTCGGGATCCTCCCTCTATAGCTTGGTGGTGGAAACAATGGCACTAGGGCCCACATCAATGGTTTGCTTCCCTTTTGCATCTCCCTTGTCTAGTTCTAGCTCAGGATCATAACATGTACCTGAATGGGGTGCTTTTAGTTCGACCACCAGCGACTGTTTTTCCTGACACTCGTTTGTGCTATGAGCGGGGCTGTTATGAAATTCACACCACTTCCCTGTGTCCTTGTTTGGATTTTTGGTGGTGTTCTGAGTTGCCCTTCTTTGGATCTTCCCCCTTGTTCTTGGGTTCAGGGACACCTTTTCGATGCTTCGAATTCGCGGATCCAAAGTCTCGCTTCTTCTGCTTAAATTTCTGCTCGATCTTGGCGGTGTGGCGATATGTCGTGCCAAGCGAGGTAATGTCAAGGAACTCCATTTCCTCCTTAATGTGTCTGTGTAGAAAAATACGATACTTTAGCACCAAATTTCTCTCTGAATATTTAATACCCAACTTTGTGTGCAGAGTATGGAACAAATTCATCAGTTTGTGCATATCTTGATCCCTTTGCTGCCACAATGTGGTCCATTGGATGTACTTGTCCTCATAGCTCCCCACGGGGTAATATTGTTCCTTGCTACCATATCGAAATGAATTCCAAGTGGGTGCGACCTAGAACAAAGAGGGTTCCTTCTCTTCCTTTTTCTCACAGTAGGTTTCCCACCAGTCTTTGACATGGGGCACGACTTTGAGGAGTGCGAAAATAATATTTTCTTGATCAGAGAAATCATGGACGAAGAAATACCCTTCTAGAAAATTCAACCATCTATGTACGATGTCTGCATCTATCTGGCCTTCAAATATAAGAATGTCAAATTTTACCTATACCTTGAAGGGAGTGGCACCACCAGAGTGGTTGTTGGATGCATATGCGTCATAGGTGGGCAGTCATTGAAGGATCCGAGCAAAGCTATCCATCATCGCATTCCTTTGTTTCTTGAGGGCCTCCTCGAGCAATATTTTTATAGCATCTCCTGCTCCCTCATCTTTCTTTTCTTCTGCCATGGGAGGTCATCGGTGTTTGTGAGTCCTATTTTGTAAGGGTTCAACCAGATCGAGCCCTAACTCCTTATACCTGACCTTGTTGGGGACATGCAAAGAAAAATAGATAAAGGGAAGACCTCTCTGATACCACTGATCCAGATTTATGCTGGAATGCAATAATACACAGAAATAAACACAAAAATAGAGATGGAGCGGAAATAATATTTCATTTCATTAATATCAAATAACAGAAATATGCCTATAGACATAATGGAAATAAACAAGCTAGGGCACTGGTGGCGTATATTTGAGAAGAGATATGGTGGCTATAGGCCTCTAAAATGTGTTACAATGAGGCTCGAGGGCCTATTTATTATTGAGAAATAAGGGAAAACCATAAACATCCAAAAACCTAACCCTAGGAGATGAAGTGCCAAAACTATGGACCCCATTTGGGTAAATTGTTGTTTCAACTTCCTAGGGACATAACTTTGGCATACGATCTCTGTTTGACGCACACCATACCTTGCTAGAACGATCTATTTGATGAATACAACTTTTTATGTGAGCAACATCAGTCCATGGACCCATGTTGCTCCCGGTTTTCCAAAAAAATGTCGTTTAGGGCCTCAAAACGGCTCTGAAAGTTCAGGACCCGAAAAACTGCCAAAAATAGTAAGTTGTGCCGAAACTAAAAAATTGAAAGAACCGATGGTAGGGGTTCAAATGGAATAGGTGGGTGGCCACCAATATCCACCTAGATCATTAGGGCCTCCAAATGGCTCTGGAAGTTCAGGACTCGAAAACCTGCTAAAAATAGTAAGTTGTGTTGAAACTGAAAAACTGAAAGAAATGATCCTGTGGGTCCAAATGGAATACATGGGTGGCCACAAATATCCATCTGGGTCACAAGGTTAGAGGGTGATTCCTGGAATCACCCTCCACCGTATTAGGGTGAGAGGTCGTTGTGCTGGGGGCTAAAGGGTGATTCCAAGAATCACCCTCCCCCGTGTTGAGGCTAAAGGGTGGTTCTAGGAATCACCCTCCCCCATCGCAGGGCCGAAGGGTTATTCCCAGAATCAACCTCCACTGTGTCAGAGAAAGACGGTGATTCTGGGAAGCACCTTCCGCCATGTTGGTGGCGAGAGGGCACCATGGGTGATTCCCGGAATCAGCCTCTGCCATGCTGAGGGTGACAGGATATCATGAGTGATTCTTGAAATCACCCTTCACTATGTTGGGGGTTAGAGAATGATTATGGGAATGACGCCTTCACTGGCCCACGACCCGTTGGCTGCTAGACAGGTATCGTAGGTCGATTTTATTTATTATTTTTTAATGTGTTATATATATATATATATATATATATATATATATATATATATATATATATATATATATATTCTCTTTTTTCTTTTTTGGGTCTTCTTAAATATTTTATTGTTTTTCTTCTTCTTCTTTTTTATGTTTGAATTTTCATTGTTTTATGACATATTTTTCGTTTTTTCTTATTTTTTTTTCAATACATTTTTTTTTATAATTGATTTTTTTTTAAATTGTTAAGTAACAAATGTTTAAAAAAATTGCATACTTAAGACAAATAATTTGAAGTGTAAAAAATATGCCCAATTAAAAAGAGGTTGATGTTTTTCCAAATCTCCATGAAAATCAACTACATTTAAAAATAATAATCCATACCTAATATATCATAAAATTTAAAGTGTTAAAAATAAGCATAAAAAAGGGGTTGATGTTACATCAAAAAAATTCAAAATTTACATGAAAGTCACAAACATTTAAAAAAAATATGCAAAGAAAATTTAATGTATAAAAAATATGCTCCAAAAAAAAGTGTTGTATTATGAATCAACACTTGTCAAAATCAGATGATTTTTTATACCTTTAAAAAAGTGAGAACTCAGTTCAATTCTTGTTTTATTGGTTATAGTGTTTTATCGATACAATTAAATCATTTTCACCATCAAGATTATTAATATTATAAAAATATGAGAGCATCTCAACATCATAACTACGTTCGAAAAATTCCATCCATTCTTCCATAAACAAGTGATGTTATTTACCAATTATATTTATCTGATCACTTGTCCCCGCCTTTCCACTATCCGGAATCCCTCTTGCAACAATGCAAGTGGCTTCATCATGAAAATTATCTCAAGGTATACAATATGGTAATGATTTGTCAACAATATTCACATACTCAAGTGGATTAGTTGGTCTTTTCTCATTAAGAGGGCCCCTTCTTTTCCATGCATTATTATTATTTTATTATTCTGCACCTGATTTCCTTGAGACCTCTCCATGTTGATCAAACGACTTTGAAGGGCAGATATCTGATTTGCACGATCAATTTTCATATCTTTAATAATTTGTGTTAATTATTTAATAGGATCCTTATCAATGTCTTTGACTTCTTTATGTTTTGATTCACTTTTAAGATGACCGCCTAGAAAACTTGGAATCTCAGACTTCCTGGATGCTTTTCTACATTTTCCCATCTCTTCAGCCAAAGCCTAGGAAATCTTGAAATCATTAGGCTTAACGCGTCATAACTCACAAGAAGTATCAAAAAGTAATGCATTGATATAATATACCAATAGAGACTTATCAAGAGGTTTATAATCTTTAGGTAAATCCCTTGCAATATAATTAAACCTCTTATTGAATTCTTCTATAATATCATTCTCTTTTTTCTTTATATTACTAATAGTGTTAAGCAAATATATTTATTCTTTATTATCTCCATATTTATTCTTAAAGGCATTGATAATAACTTGCAAAGAATCGAAAGAATTATTGGAAAATCGTGAAACCAATCCATAACATCATCTTCCAGAGAAAGGAAAAAAGAGCCTCGTCTTAATATCCTCATGATTATAATTATTAGTAGTGAACCACTTAATCACACAAAGATTAAACTTCTTGTGGTGATCACTAGCACTAGCTACATTATTGCCTTAAAAATAAGGCAACTTCTCAATGGCCTTTTCTGGAATATCATGTGGATAACACTGAATGTTAGTGAAGTTACAAGAGGAAAACAAGTTATCCATGGGATCTTGTTGTGCTTGACCTTGAAACAACAAATGGATATCAGAGAGAGCTTCCTATCTAATAAAAAATAGAAGTGTACGAGAAAAAAATCTTGTGTAATGAAACTCTGAAGTACTTTTAAGAAACCAAAGTAGGATTAACCAAGCTAATTGGATTACTTCTAGTATATGATCTTGTACAATATGGAATAAGTGGAGTCTCCACTCAAACATAAATCTAACTCCAAAATTACAATATGCTAAAACCAAAAGTTAGTTGAAAAATACGGGTTAAATCAAACTTCTCCTTGACAATGGTGCCAAAACATGTTGTCGCCTAAAGTGTACACATAAGGCGCAACACTTAGAGTAGGGTTTGTCATATATTCCCTACTCAGTCTATTTAATATATCTCATAGACAAGATATGGGGGGTAGTCTCTAAATATGAATGGAAAAGGAAAACTTGTTGGAAAAACAAGTTCAAGGAGACTAAGGACAATGAAATTACCTCTTTAGACAACTTGATTAACGATTAGAAAGTAAGATTATTAGTATTGAGAAAGGTTAATGCTAAAACATATTTTCAATTACATCAATATGACACTCAATGAGATTGTAAAAGTGAGAGATGAGTGCCTTAATAACAATGCTCAAATATAAATTAAAGTACTTACAGATAACGATACCATATCAACTTGTAAGATAGGAAATGTTGCAAAAAGGGGTTAGTACAAGATATTAATAGATTGCCAACAATTAAAATTTTTGAGTGACAAGAGATAAGCCTGAAAGAGAAATTAAACTTGTACTTCAAGTAAATATTAAATTCGAGAGGCAATAAGCTTGAAATTGACAAATGTAACATTGTAAAACTTGCAATTATAGAATGAGCTCACGATTCCAAATATATAAAATTAATTGAAATTCAATATGAATGCAATATTAATATGTAAGATTTAAAATCTTGGTAAATTTTAATTGTATTCCTAAGTTAATGGTAAAGGCCTTTTCCTCAATTATCAGAGCAAGTTTTCAAACAAGGTTGTTAGCAGAAGTGTTGGGGAAAGAGGCTAGGGCCTTATTAATTATACCTCCCTGGGACTTATAGCAACCCAAGTTCCATCATTCATACAAGGGCTTAGCTGCAAGAGAACTACAAGGTCACTCATTTTAATCGTTGTTTAAGGATCAAGCTTCGAAAATTAGATAATGAAGATGGTTATCCTATCTTTCTATCAATCGAGCTTATGATTGGGGGTAAATTTTAGGAATGAAAATCTAGATCTAGGGTGAAAATGCAAATGATTCAACAGGATTCAATAGTGCTTCAATAAAGGATGCTTATAACCAATATTTATGGTAACCACTTCAAACACAATATTATTAGCCTACAATGATTGTCAATGAAGCAAAATTTAAGATCACTCAATGAAACGAGAGAGATGCAATTACATTTTGATGTTAGAGCAATATCTCAATATGCCTTTAACAATAAGTTCTTATTAATATTTCCTTTACTTGTATTATATAATAGAAACAAGTAAAGTTATATGATAAAGCACAAGTGAATGAAGGTAAATAAGATTGCTAAAAACATACTAGTGTTACTACTTTAAATCTACAATTGCAAGTGAAACAATGAAGAGAACTATTTTAAGCGCAATAAATCAAAATACTAAGAGAATAATAAGGAGAAACCCTCCCTTTTAAATAAGGAGGGAGGATACCATGGGATTGAGATCCCATTCATCATCAAGTAACAATATCTTTATTATTATATTACAAATAAGTCCTTTAGATAGAGAGTAAGGACTCTTCAACACTACGAAGACTTACAATGATGAAAGAGATTTACAACAACAATATCCTCAAGATATAAGGCCTATATCGATTATATCTGCTCATGATTTTTATTTTAAATAATCCAAACCAATTGATCAAACCCTCCACTAGTTCACAACCTTTTTCAAGGATGAATAACAATCTCCAAATTCTCTTGGCCTAGGTGAAGGGAATCCTCCAAGGGATCACGACTAGCGTAGAAAATTTATTCAAAATTTTGATTTTATCTAAAAAATTTATGATGATTTCTTAAGATCCAAAGCTCCAAACTTCTCACAAAATTTTCAGCCCTTCCACCACTGATCAATCTTTCACACTAGGTAAGAGAGACCTCCTTTAGGATCTCTCAAACTTGAGGAAAATGGATCAATACTTATATGCGACTTTCTCCAAATATTTTTCAATGAAATCAAGCCTTCCAAATATGATTTTATGCCCATTTTTTTTATGAAACCCTTCGTAATTTTGTTGATATTTGAAAAAGTTCCAAGGGTTAGCACATCAAAATAAAAGGCAAAAATTAAAGCCCTAGAGGGGTTGCAACCAGGCAAATTTGGGAAAAAATGCTAGAGAGCCTAAAAAAAAACATATTCAATGAAATTATGAGCCAAAAAAAATGAACCAAACCTTTTATAGATACCCAAAGCAAGCCTCCATGGCTAGTGGCTATCACGAGATATATCTAAAGTGTAAAATTACAAAAACCACAAGCAGAACCCTCAAGAAAAATTTGCAAAATTTTTATGAAGTGAGAAATCCTTGAAGCATTCAATATTGAAGTAAAAAAGGCATTCAAACCCTTGCAACCTCAATAAAAATGCTAGATGGCCTCGATAAATTACTGTTGCCCTTGATACCCTATACATTTAGGCTAGGAGGGTGATTGTGTATTTAGAAAAATGATTTTCCTTTGAAATTGATGGGATCAATCTTAGAAAATATTTCCAAATAGATCTAAGCCAAAATCGATGCCCTCTCTTCAAATCCACAGAACAAATTGAACAAAACCCCACACATATATACAAGGTAAATAGAAATTATATAAAAGGTTAGAAGAAAATATATACATCATCTGTATACATATTTACACGAATAATCTCTTCAATTGTAGATTTATTCATTTAAAGATCTAAAAATAATTTGAGATATTTTAAAGATTGATAAAAATTAATATAGATAAAATGGAAAGAAAACCCCTTTTCTTATTTCGAATGATAAGTATTTAGATGACCCACTATGGGTTCCTCAACTTCTATGCCCTAAATAGTTGGTTAATTCAACCGAGAATGTCCCCAAGTATCCAAGATTTGATCAAAAATATTATTTTACACACACTTGAAAAATATTTTTTAGATCTGCAGAGATTTGGATAGGCAAAGTGAAAGAGGAGTCCAAGGGTTTAACTAAAAACCAATAGATATACTCCACCAAAAGTGTTTCTCCAAATCTAAGCAATGATGCAAGATAATTGTACATCAATTAATATTCAAGATTTAATGGAAATAAAAATATTAAAAAATTAGTAGAACATGTAGTGCGATGGATCAGAAATATATTACCATATAACTAAAGAATAACACCATAGTTTTACCCCAAAGACACTACTTTATTGCTCAAAAAAAATATTACAAAAGTAGAAGAGCCTCACTTAGTCAAGAGATCGATTTTTTTCATGATTAAAAATGAGGATCTTAGAGCTTCCTTATATAGAAAAATGAGAGTGTGAGAGCCTCTAAGTGGAAATAATTGCCTAGTTGACTTGATCCATGGCTTGATCCTCATAAAAATTCAAACCCTTAATCATTGTTGCACATATCCATAGAAAAATTTGACTTCCTTGGATGATGAGCTAGATGGGCCATCTATGACCCTCGAGTGGTTTTGGACCACTGCAATATCTTCACAAATATTTTTCTTGAAATACCCTCATTCAAAATAACCACCTAGACCAAAGAAATCAATTTCCCTTGAGAAATTATTTTCCTTCTAGCCCAAAAAAAAATTTGTGGGACTTTTCTACCTTGGAAATGGGACTTTTCTCATTTTCAATTTGATCCCTTTTTTGGAAAGTGCACATTCCATTTTTAATTATTTTCCACTTAGATAAAAAATTATTTCCTACCATTTTAATTTTTTTGACTAATTTTTGGATATTTATTTTGCTAGAAAATAAAAATAAATGTTCTAAAGTGGTTTAGGCATATTTTTCCACCCTAAAAGTGTGTCTATATGAAAATTTTAGGATTTGAGGTATAATTTTGAGTACTCACACCCCCTATAACCTCTATAGACAACACTTTTTACATCAAATATTACATAGGCATCCCATTAGAAGGAGAAATTTGACAATTAAAAATGACCTCTAGACACAACCAAATTACGCAACACTTTAGACATGATCTAGTATGATAATTTAAATAGAATATATACACTAGGAATCACCTAAGACTTCACCATCAAGCCCCACTCTATATTTGGGGCATGTTTTGGAGAAAAACTCAACCAATTATTTGTAGTTAAAAAACAAAAATAATTAGTTGAGGAAAAAAACTCCATAGAGTGAAACTCTTTGGAAAAAATAATAGGCTTAACTATATGTTTGACATGGATTTATAAACATAATAGAACCATTTTACATAATGGCCCACCGGGCTGCAAAATTTGGATTACAATATGATGACCATAAGCTACATTTTGATGATGAAATTTGAAAACTTTCTGACTTCTCTACATTGTACTCTCCTCAAGGGGTAGTTGACACTGAGTGGTGAAGGGGAGTGATGAAATTTCTAGATCTAAGACATTAATTCTCTTTGGTTCAGGTTAATCAAGGTCATGGAAAATGATCTAGAGTGATAGCATCAAGGAAAAACATTCTCCATGTGTTAAGTATGACTGAAATTAGGGAGAATGGCCATGCAGAGGAAAACCATTCTTCCTATGTCAAGTTTATTGAATGTAATTAGGAAGAATGGTCCTAGAGGCCTAAGATGACTAAGTTGAGTGGCTTCCTTTCAACTTTGAGCTCAAAACTCTACAAATAGGTTCAGTGATTTTATTTAGCATCAGGCCCAAAATTACTCAGGTAGAGTGTGGCCTTTGAAGATTCACCATGTGTTAAAGATATTGACTATATTGATGATGAACCAAGACCATTTTTTATACCATGTGTCAGATGGACCATAATCATGGTTATTAGTTGATGATAATGATGTACCATGTGTTAGGAGTCCCAGCTAGGATTATGGTGAGGATGCACCATAAGTCAGAGGTATCGACCAATATTATGGTAACTAATTGATGTTTTTTATTTACCATGAGTCAAGGTTGTTTATCAATACTATGGTAATTGAATGATGTCGATGATGATGATGAGTTGTTATAACCTTTTCTTAGAGAAATTTGTCAAGATGTGAACATCTGGATAATCATTATGAATACCTCACTAGCTAAGGAGTGTTGAATTTTTGTAGCTATGGTCAGTCTTCATAATTAATGTTTTAGTCCTTGATGTATTTGTAATGACAAATATAAAGCATGTTTTGCATGCTATTGTCAAAAGATAAATTTTAAGGTGTGTTATTCATGTCCTTTTCAAAAGAGAAAATTTTAATTTTGAAAATTAAATTTTTGGCTCCAAACAATCCAAATCAGCCCTCCTCTTAGTCAAGTCAGCCTCAGGAAACATATCTATATATCTGTGGAAGGACTAAATCTCTGAGGACCAAAAATCTGTGAAAGGAAAAAAGATTGAGGTTCTCTACACATAATATGAGGACAAAATTCAGCCCTAGTAGACCTAACCAAGCCAATTTTAGTGAGAATACGTATGACTTGACTAGGAGGTAGTTGGATGAGTTTTTACCAAGTCTTTTTTGTTGGTTAGTTTGACCTTTTGATTGACTAGAAGATCTAGGAGTGTCTCTTGTTTAATTGAAGAATTTCTCTAAGGAAAAGGTTGTCATGTTTTCTCCTATGTGGGTTTTCCCAGGGTAAATGTTTATGTTCTTTTCATGTTGTCTCTCCATGAACCTACTAGTATTTAGTTTCTTGTATTGAGATATTTTGTGTAATTTTTTTATGATGAATATGAATGCCAGAAAAGAGTAACTAAATAAATCACAAGAATTAATTGTCAATTTAGAGGATCCTATGAAAAATCAATAATTTGTTTTATCATCTGACCATTTCATGATTGCTCTTTAAAGAATTTATCATCACTTGAAATGATTTCTTTCTTAGTGATAATATTATACAATTCAAATGCCTCGGATTCTTCATTATAACTAAAAAATATGCATTTTTCACTTATGTCATCCAATTTCCTTCTCATTTCCTCTCTAACATGTGTATAGGCTACAGAACCAAAGATTCTCAATTGTTGCTAATTATGAAACTTCAGGTTCTTCATATTTTGTGACTATTGCTTCTCAATAATCCAAATAATTCAAAAATATATTCATCTTAATTTCCCACATTTCATAATTTGTACCTTTAAGTATGGTACCTTGTGTGTTCTGAATTCTGGTGGAAGCCATGATTGAATTTTGTACCAAGTGCCCCCTGCAGTAGATCGGGGAGCTTCTTAGTGATTTACAACTCACTAAAACTATAATGGAGGTATTAAAATCATAATGTGAGCATATTTGGCTTAAAATGGAAGCTCTGAGAAACATAAATAAACATTGGCACGATTAGGGTTTCTACCTATAAGGCTTTGAATGGGATTTACAGTGACAATTCCACTAAACAAAATTGGACTTATGATGGAGGCACAAATCCACAAAGAAACCTCAACTTAAATTCAACTTATAGGGCCCCTGTCTTGATGATGTCTCCTATGAAAAGAAAAACGATGGAAAATTTATGGGTTATAGGGATTTTTGTTTTTGTTTTTGTTTTTTTTGCCTTATATGTTGATTTCTCCTTCTCTTGATGGCAGGGTTGAGCTACATCTCTCTCTTGGGTCTCTTGACACAACATGGATTACAGAAATACTAGTACATGGGTTCTTCCATAAGAAACTAAATGTGTCACGACCCCACGTTGTGGCACCTTATGACCACCGTGGGCATTGTGCGGCAATGATGAGATTTAACTTTAAAATTAATTTCACCTAGACTATGACTACTTCCAATACTTAGTAAATTTTAAGTTAAAGTATTCTTTAATTCAATTATGTCGTGAAATTAACCTTCATTCAGTTAATTCATTCAATTATATAATATTTAAACAATGTGATAACCAAAACAAAAATACAACAGTGCAATAGTGAAATATTGCAATTATCACTATAACACAAGTTTATGATGGGAGGGGGAAACTCCCCAAATTAGTTTTCCCCGATATTTTATTTAAATTTTAAAATAATATTTACAAAAACACTTTACAAAATGGAAATGGCATGATATTTTCCTATCCTGGGCCAACAAATTTGTCCACCAAATCTGCCCAAGTCGTGCAACCTTCCATACATGTTCTGCCCAATTCGTTCAACTTGCCTACATGTTATGCCCAAGTCGTGCAACCTACCAGCATTTTTTATCCAAGTTGTGCAACCCTTCGAGTGCTTTGCAACCTATCAAGGAACACCAAAAATTATACCCAAATCAAAGACCAACTTCAGCTTGGTCGTGAGGTTTGTTGGGAAAGCCTCACCTTGCCCCTCACTCTCTTGTTGCATCCTTTATAACTTTTTGTGAATTTTTTTCAGTGATATCGGACATTCGGCTAAGTGTGACCTTCTTCCGCGATATGTCCTTTCTTGTTTGGCTTGATTCTCTACCTTCCTTATCCAAGCTCCTCACTTGTGTTTATATGCCTCCTTACCATGTTGAATCATGTGGTCAACACCCCTTTGTGTCTTTTAGCCGACCCACAAGTTTTACTAAATTCCCTTGGGCTGACCTACCTATGGGAATGTGGGAGCTTCTACTGGGTTTGTACACCCCTGCTTAGGTGTTTTTCCATGCCACCTTGCCCATGCTATGCCCTTCCGGTCATTCACAAGACACACATGCTACCCGTTCTTGATCGCTCACTTACTATGCAATCCACGTTGTTTCTTGCTCACTACCTTTCCATCGTGTCGCACCTATGAGCCCGCTATGCCTTGGTGCCCATGTGCCCCTTAGTGTGGGTGCACCCATGGGCATGGGTCCACATAGTCGCTTCCTCTATGTTATGATGTGCACACTCATTTCTCAATTTTTGTGGGTTCCCTATGCTATAGAACACCCATGCCCCTCAACTCTCCCTCTAACATGCGCTCTTTTCCAAGTCATCATCAAGTCACCCTCATCGCATAGGTGGGAAACCCACCTTCATTCAGGAGCACATGCCGTGCGATATCCCCAACTCGGTCTTAACTTCATTTTTTCAACTCTCCAAGTGTTCGTGGGAGATCATGGGCGTCTGTTGGCCTTGATGCCAACTCAAGGTCCTGAAATCTTTCCCCACTCTGTTAGGTTCCTATGATTTGTTAGATTGGTGAGATGAAATGGACAGGGTAACATCAGACTTGTCTTTGGAGTCATAGGACCTAGCCTTCCTGGACTCAAAGAAGGCTCTTTCTATTTTGTGCAAAGGAGGGCTCTCTATTTTAGGCTAGTTGTTAAGGGTAGGGTTTGTTTGTTTGTTTTGGTTGGGTAAGATGATCAAGTAGAATAGATAGAGTGAGTAAATCTTCAATTCATTGGGCTATGGAGTCAATAAAAGTCATAGAAATTTTCAATAGTAAATCAGGGTGGATCACAGGGAAAATATAGCATTGGTCAGATGGATTTTCAAGGTTTTTGTGAAGTGAAATGAACATCAACTTTGTGAAACAAAGTAGGACAAAGGGAAATTAAGAATCCTTTATCATGTACTTAAAAAAGGAAGGGACTTCAACACCATTTAGCATAAAGAAGTAATCAATCGACAAGGCACACCAATAACTCTTTGATTCAACTCAAGCAAATAAGCATTTCAGACAGACAATCCAATGAAATATAGAAGGCGAGAAACTCATTTAACTTCTACTGATTTCACCTTCAAGATTAGAAAACATTCAAGATACACATATAACTTTAATCAAAGAAGAGGGAACTCCTAAACATCATTTATCATAGCTATGAAGATCTCCAAAAAAATTATTCAAGCATGAACAAAGGGTATGATTGAAACATAGCCTCTTTGGCAAACCTAATTAATGGTACTTTGGAGAGAGACCTCAAGAACATTGTTTGGTGACATCAAACAAGCATGGCTAACCATAAATCATCTTTGATACCTACTGTATTAAACCATTCATAAAATAAACAAGCTTAGGGAGTCTAGAGAGCAATTAAGAATTCTCTAAAATGTCCTAGCAGAGGAAAACATAGAGGCAGTGAAGAATAAATAGAGCTAAGGTGCCTTTGAAAACATTTCTTAGTCTAAAACCTTTGTCCTACTACAATTTAGAAGGATGAAACACAATGACACATGAGAAAAAAATAACTAAATAGAAGCACATCACCATTAACTAAGCTCAGGGATCCTGCAAGCAACCTTCTCCATTATCAATCAAGACAAGCCATTCAAAAACTTCACAACACCAATTTCTTCTCTAATCTCCAAAAAAACTATGTATTGCTCCAAAGAGTCAATATTTATATTTATGTGTTTATTGGTTTTTAGTTTAATTATACTATATTTAAACTAAGCCGAAGGTACTAGATACTATGTAGCCCATGTTTATTGTAGTGTTGAATTATATTTTATTTTGTGTATTGCATCATGATTTAAAATTGAATTCTGAAAATATATAATATAGGTAAGGATTCTAAAAATATATAATATAGGTAAGGTTTATTGAGGAAAATTATTAAAACAATTCCATTCAACAATAAAAATTGTTGTTTTTGTATTTCAAATCCATAGGTTTCCATGGTTAGTAAAAAGACTCTAAAAATAATGGCAACTTTTTTTTTTTTGGAAAAAAAAATATGGAAAAATCCATAAATTTGGAATTTTTTGTTTTGAAAATTAATTTATGACACTTGGCAATAAGAAGTTTTAAACAATTTTTAATTATGAATATTTGATTTTAAGCCACATAAAATTAGTCATCGGCCAATAAAAAATTAAAAATTCAAATTTTAAAAATTCAAAAATTAATTTTCAATTTCTAAAAAATAATTTAATATTTATTTTTTCAAAAAATTTAGTAAAATTTGGAAATAGTTTCTAAAAAATTGCAAATTACATAGATTCAAAGCATTTTTACCCAAACTGATTAGTCAATAAATAAATAAAAATGAAAAAACAAAACAAAACAAAAATTAATAAAATTAAATTAAATCATAACTCAAAAAGAATGATAATAATAATAAGTTTAAAAAAATAAAATAAAAATAAAATATTGAAAAAAGTAAAATTAAAAATTAAACTTGAAAAAAAATCAAACATAAAAATTTGTATAAAAAAAGATAAAAACCCAAAGAAATAAAAAAATCAAACATAGAAAATCTTTAAAAACAATGAAAAATAACCCATAAAATGATGAAAATCCAAAAATAAAAGATAAGAAAAACAAAAAATATTAAAAAATACAAAAAAATGTAAAAAAGTATAAAATAAATAAATAAATAAAAGGAAACACACACATATATAATTGTCCTTCAACTATCGAGTTGTCGACCCCTTGGCAGCTTGAGGGTGTGGAAGGTCGATTCCACTGTGTTGAGGGCTAGAGGGTAATTCCCATGATCACCCTCCATAATGTCGGGGCTAAACTGTGATTCTAGGAATCACCCTCTGCTGTGTTGGCAGCGAGAGGGCACTGTAGGTGATTTCCTAAATCATCCTACATTTTGCTAGCGGCTAGAGGGTCATTTTGGGAATCACACTATGTTGTGCCAAGACTAAAGGGTGATTATTGAAATCACCCTCTGTCGTGCTAAGGGAGAGGGTGATTAATGAAATCACCCTCTGTTGTGTTGAGGGAGAGGGTGATTCTCGAAATCAAGCCTCCACCGTGTTGGGGGCCAAAGGGTAATTTCGGGAATCTCCCTCTATCTTGTTGGGGCCAGAGGGTGATTCTTAGGATCACCCTCTGCCATTCCGAGGCTAGAGTGTGATTCCGAGAATCACCCTCTGTCATGTTGGTGGCGAAAGGGCATGATGGGTGATTCCCATAATCATCCTCCACCATGCAGGGGGCTAGAGGGTAGAATCACCCTATGATGTGCTGAGGCTAGAGGGTGATTCCCGGAATCACCCTCCATCGTGTTGGGGTGAGAGGTCGCTCTGCTGGGGTCTAAAGGGTGATTCCAGGAATCACCCTCCCCCATGTCACGGTCAAAGTGTGATTCCCATAATCACCCTCCACTATGTCAGGGATAGATGATGACTTTGGGAATCACCTTCCGCAATGTTGGTGGCGAGAAGGCACCATGGGTGATTCCCAGAATGAGCCTCTGCAATGTTGGGGGTGAGAGGAAATTGTGAGTGATTCTTGGAATCACCCTTCACTGTGTTAGGGGTTAGAGAGTGATTCTGGGAATCATGCCCACCCTGGCCTGCGACCCCTTGGCTACTAGATAAGCATGGTAGGTTGATTTTATTTATTAATTTTTAATGTGTTATATATATATATATATATATATATATATATATATATATATATATACACACACACACAAAATTCTCTCTTTTTTATTTTTTTTGGATATTTTTAGATATTTTACTGGCTTTCTTATTTTTTATGTTTGAATTTTCATTATTTTATGGTATATTTTTGGTTTTTTTTAATGTTTTTTTTTAAACATTTTTTTTTATAATTGATTTTTTTTTTTTAATTGTTAAGTAACAAATGTTAAAAAAAAATTGCATACTTAAGACACAAAATAATTAAAGTGTCAAAAATATGCCCCAATAAAAAAAAGGTTGATGCTTTTGAAAATATGCATGAAAATCAACTACATTTATAAAAATAATCCATACCTAATATATCATAAAATTTAAAGTGCTAAAAATAAGCCTAAAAAAAAGAGGGTTGATGCTGCATCAAAAATTTTCAAAATTGACATGAAAGACACAAACATTTAGAAAAAATATGTAAAGAAAATTTAAAACACACACACACATACAAAATAAACATATATATTAAAGTGTATATATGTTAATATAAACAATATTAATTAATCATATTTCTTAATTTTTAGTGATGACATTCAACAATATCATATTTTATTAGTTGTTTTATTTTTGTGTTTATTGGTTTCTAGTTTAATTATACAATATTTAAATTAAGTCGAAGGTACTAGCTACTATGTAGCCCTTGTTTATTGTAGTGTTGAATTATATTTTATTTTTTTGTATTGCATCATGATTTAAAATTGAATTGTGAAAATATATAATATAGGTAAGGTTTATTGAGGAAAATTATTAAAGCAAGTCCACTAATAAAAATTATTGTTTTTGTATTTCAAATCCGTGGGTTTCCATGGTTAGTAAAAAGACTCTAAACACAATGAAAACTTTTTTGTGTTGGAAAAAAACTATTATGAAAAAATCCATAAATTTAGAATTTTTTGTTTTGAAAATTATTTTATGAGGATGCTTGGCAATTAGAAGTTTTAAACGATTTTTAATTATGCAAATTTGATTTTAAGCAACATAAAATCAGTCATCCACCAATAAAAAATTAAAAATTCAAATTTTAAAAATTCAAAAAATAATTTTCAATTTCTAAAAAATAAGTTTAATATTTATTTTTTCAAAAACTTTAATAAATTTTGGAAATAATTTCTAAAAAATTGCAAATTAATTAGATTCAAAGCATTTTGACCCAAACTAATTAGAATATACTCAAATAAATCAATAAATATAAAAAGTAAAAAAACAAAATAAAAATAAAAATATATATTAAATCATAACCCAAAAAGAATAGTAATAATAATAAGTTAAAAATTAAAAATTAAAAATTAAATATTGAAAAAGGAAAAATAAAAAATTAAACTTGACAAAAGAAAATCAAACATAAAAAAATTGTATAAAAAAAGATAAAACCCCCGCAAAAAAAAACGTAGCAAATTTTAAAAAACAATGAAAAATAACCCATAAAATGATGAAAAATCAAACATAAAAAATAAGAAAAAAAAAATATTAAAAAAGACAAAAAATGTAAAAAGGAATAAAATAAATAAATAAACACACACACACACACATAATTATCCTTCAACTATTGAGCTGCCAACCCCTTGGCAGCTGGGGGGGTGTGGAAGGTCGAGTCCACTGTATTGAGGGATAGAGGGTGATTCCCATAACCACCCTCCATTGTGTTGGGGCTAGAGGGCGACACCCAGAATCACCTTTCGTTGTGTTGGTGGTGAGAGGGCACTATAGGTGATTCCTTGAATCATCCTACATTGTGCTGGGGGCTAGAGGGTTATTTTGGGAATCACACTATGTCGTGCTAGGACTAGAGGGTGATTATTGAAATCACCCTCTGTCGTGCTGAGGGAGAGGGTGATTCATGGAATCATCCTCCACCGTGTTGGGGGCCAAATGGTATTTCCAGGAATCTCCCTCTATTGTGCTGGGGCCAGAGGGTGATTCTTAGAATCATCCTCCGCCATTCTGGGGCTAGAGTGTGATTCCAGGAATCACCCTCCGTCATGGAAGTGGCAAGAGGGAACGATGGGTGATTCCCAAAATCACCCTCCACCATTTTGTGGGCTAGATGGTAGAATCACCTTATGATGTGTCGAGGCTGGAGGGTGATTCCTAGAATCACCCTCTGCTGTGTTGGGGTGAGAGGTCGATGTGCTGGGGGATAAAAGGTGATTCCTTGAATCACCCTCCCTCATGTTGGGGCTAAAGGGTGATTCTAGGAATCAACCTCCCCCATGTCAGGGCCAAAGGGTGATTCCCAGAATCACCCTCCACTATGTTGGGGACAGACAGTGATTCTTGGAATCACCTTCCGCCATGTTGGTGGTGAGATAGCACCATGGGTGATTCCTGAAATCACCCTCCGCCATGCTGGGGGTGAGAGGACATCGTGAGTGATTCTCGGAATCACCCTTCACCATGTAGGGGGTTAGAGAGTGATTCTGGGAATCATGCCCACCCTGGCCCACGACCCCTTGGTTGTTAGACAGGTATGGTAGGCTTATTTATTATTTTTTAATGTGTTATACATACACACACACACATAATATTCTTTTTTTTCTTTTTTGGGTATTTTTAAATATTTTATTGTTTTTCTTATTTTTTATGTTTGAATTTTCATTTTTTATGGCATATTTTTGGTTTTTTTTATGTTTTTTTTTTAATACAATTTTTTTTTATAATGGATTTTTTTAAAATTGTTAAGTAAAAAATGTTAAACAAAAATTGTATACTTAAGACAAAAAAAAATTTGAAGTGTCAAAAATATCCCTCGATAAAAAAAGGGTTGATGCTTTTCAAAATCTGCATGAAAATCAACTACATTTATAAAAAATAATCCATACCTAATATATCATAAAATTTAAAGCGTTAAAAATAAGCTTCCAAAAAAAAAGAGGTTGATGCTACATCAAAAAATTTCAAAATTGACATGAAAGTCACAAATATTTTTAAAAAAATATGAAAATAAAATTTAAAGTATACAATATGGTAATGATTTGTCAATAATATTCGCATACTCAAGTGGATTAGTTGGTCTTTTCTCATTAGGAGGGACCCTTCTTTGTCATGCATTATTATTATTTCTATTATTTTGCATCTTATTTCCTTGAGACCTCTCCATGTTGATCAAACAAATTTTAAGGGTAGATATCTGATTTGCATGATCAATTTTCATATTTTTAAGAATTTGTGTTAAGTATTTAATAGGATCCTTATCAATGTCTTTGACTTCTTTCAGTTTTGATTTAATTTTAAGATGACCCCCTGGAAAACCTGAAATCTCAGACTTACTGGACACTTTTCTACATTTTTCCATCTCTTTAGCCAAAGTCTGGGAAACCTTAAAATCATTAGGCTTAACACGTCACAACTCATAAGAAGTATAAAAATGTAATGCATTGATATAATATACCAAGAGAGACTTATCAAGAGGTTTATAATCTTTAGGTAAATCCCTTGCAATATAATTAAACCTCTTATTGAATTCTTATATAATCACATTCTCTTTATTATTTATATTAATAATAAAGCTAAGAAAATATATTTATTATTTCTTATCTCCATATTTATTCTTAAAGGAATTGATAATAGCTTGGAGAGAATTGAAAGAATTATTGGAAAATCATGAAACCCATCCATAACATCATCTTTTCGAGAAAGGAAAAAGAGCCTCATCTTAATATCCTCATGATTTAGTAGTAGTGAACCACTTACTCACACAAAGATTAAACTTCTTGTGGTGATCACTAGCACTAGTTGCATTATTGCCTTAAAAAGAAGGCAAATTCTCAATGGCCTTTTCTGGAATATCATGTGGATAACATTGAATGCTAGTGAAGTTATAAGGGGAAAACAATTTATCCATGGGATCTTCTTATGCTTGACCCTGAAAAAATAAATAGATATCATAGAGAGCTTCATATCCAAGAAAAACAAGAAGTGTATGAGAAGAAAAATTGTTTAATCAAACTCTGAAGTACTTTTAAGAAACCAAAGTAGGATTAACCAGGCTACTTGGATTAATTATAGTATATGCTCTAGTAAAATATGGAATAAGTGGAGTCTCCACTCAAACATAAATCTAACTCTAAAATTCCAATATGCTAAAACCAAAATTTAGTTGAAAAATACGGGTTAAAGCAAACTTCTCCCTGACAACGGTGCCAAATAATGTTGTCGCCCAAAGTGTACACCTAAAGTGCAACACTTAGAGTAGGGGTTGACATATATTCCCTAATCACTTTGTTTAAGATTTCTTCTAGACAATATATGGGGGGTAGTCTCCAAATATGAATGGAAAAGGAAAACTTGTTGAAACAAGAAGTTCTAGGAGACTAAGGGCAAGGAAATCACCTCTCTAGACAACTTGATTAAGGATTAGCAAGTAAGATTATTTGTATTGAGCAAGGTGAATGCTAAAATATATTTTCAATTACACCAATATAACAATCAATGAGATTGTCAAAGTGAGATATGAGTTCCTTTATAACAATGCTCAAATATAAATTAAAGTACTTGCAGATAACAATACCATATCAACAACCAATGAGGTTTGGTTCAACGGTGAAGAGAGTGTTGTTAAGACACTCTTGATAAAAAGGTCATCGGTTCCAATCCCTCGAAGGAAAGAAAAACAACATCGATGATAAGGGTTTGTGTGGCCGAGGCTGGGTGTGATCCTCGGGTGATTTTGATGGCTTAGATGCCCCTTGGTCACGGTTTCTTAGACCAAAGGTTTGGTGTGATGTAGGACCCACATAACCAAGAAAACAAAGAAAACGATACCATATCAACTTGTAAGATAGGAAATGCTGCAAAAAGGGGTTAGTACAAGATATTAAGATATTACTAACAATTAAAGATATGAGAAACAAGAGATAAGCCTAAAAGAGAAATAAAACTTGTACTTCAAATAAAGATGAAATTTGAGAGACAATAAGCTTGAAATTGACAAATGTAACATTGTAAAACTTGCAATTATAGAATGAGCTCACGATTCCAAATACATATAATTAATTGAAATGCAAGATGAATGAAAAATTAATATGTGAGATGTAAAATATTGGTAAATTTTATTTATATGCCTAAGTTAATGGTAAAGGCCTTTTCCCCAATTATCAGAGCAAGTCTTAGAACGACGTTGTTAGCAAAAGTGTTGGGGAAAGAGGCTAGGGCCTCATTAATTATACCTCCCCGGGACTTACAGCAACCCAAGTGCCTTCATTCATGCAAGGGCTTAGCCACAAGAGAACTCTAAGGTCACTCATTTTAACCATTGTTTAGGGGTCAAGCTTCCCAAATTAGATAATGAAGAAGGTTATCCTATCTTTCTATCAACCAAGCTTATGATTGGGGTTAAATTTTAGGAATGCAAATCTAGATCTAGGATGCAAATGAAAATGATTCAATGAGATTCAATAGTGCTTCAATAAAGGATACTTATAACCAAGATTTATGATAACCACTTCAAACACAATATTATTAGCCTACAATGATTATCAATGAAGCAAAATTTAAGATCACTCAATGAAACGAGAGAGATGCAATTAGATTTTTTTTTTTTTTTGACAAATTCGGTTATTATTTATATTCCAAAAAAGTGGGGATTAAGATCCCTGTTACATTCAAGTGATGGAGTAGAGAAACAAGGAGGGGTGATGTGGAAAAATACCGAGCCTCCTTTATGATGACTATTGCTACTATGATTCATATCTAATTATTGGTAAATCCTAACAAACTGAGATAACATAAATGGAAATTAAATGACAGGATGATAGATGAGGAAGATGGATGAATGGAGCCTAGTTCTTGCTGCCTTGGTGACCATTTGAAGTGTCTGTGGTGCCGTGGTTGTTGTCAGGGTTGGAATTGGGAACATTTTTGGAGCTTGAACTCTGAACAAATCGCTTGTCCACCATGTAACGCGAGATATCCAGGGACTCTTCAATGTGAGCACAACGATTATTAGCTCCCCTTAGCTACTCCATGAGGGATTGAGATTGATGTTGGAGGAAGCTAGTGTCTTTCTTTTGTTTTTCCTCCATTATCCTTAATTTTTCTCTTATCAACTCCATCTCTGCTTGCAGATGAGCACAATGAAAACAATTCTCATTCCTCATGATGTTTGAAGGAGGGGAGGGCAGAGTCACAACTACATGAGGATGAATTCGGGGAGGCAGTAGAGGCATTGTTTGGTAGAAGATGCAATTATATTTTGATGTTAGAGCAATATCTCAATATGACTTTAACAATAATTTCTTGTTAAGATTTTATTTACTTATGTCATGTCTCTCTCAATAAGAGGGATTTGGTGTCACATAAAGTGTACACCTAAGGCACAAGAGTCATAGTAGGGGCTATGACATATTCCCTACTCACTCCGTTTAAGCTCTCTGCTAGATAAGATATGGGGGGTTAGTCCCTAAATATGAAAAAAAAAGGAAAACTTGTTGAAACAATAAGTTCTAGGAGATGAATGGCAAGACAATCTCCTCTCTAGATAACTTGATTAAGGATTAGAAAGTAATATTATTATTATTGGGCAAGGTGAATATTAAAAGATATTTTCAACTAGATCAATATGACACTTAATGATATTGTAAAAGTGAGAGACTAGTGCCTTAATAAAAATGCTCAAATATAAATTAAAGTACTTGCAGATAACAATAAGATATGGATTT
This sequence comes from Pinus albicaulis, assembly GCA_034641835.2. Lineage (NCBI taxonomy): Eukaryota > Viridiplantae > Streptophyta > Pinopsida > Pinales > Pinaceae > Pinus > Pinus albicaulis. The sequence goes on from CM076578.1 coordinate 1,579,622,018, forward strand.
TTAAGATAAGGAATGCTGCAAAAAGGGGTTAGTAAAAGAAATCAAGAGATTACATGAAATTGAATATATGAGCAACAAGAGATAAGCCCACAAGAGAAATAAAACTTTTACTTCAAGTAAATTTGAAATTTGAGAGACAAAAATCTTGAAATTGACAACTGTAACAATGTAAAACATGCAAGTATAGGATGAGCTCACAATTCCAATTACATATAAACAATTTAAATGCAAGATGAACACAATATTAATCTATGTAAGATGAAAAATATTGGTAAATTTTAATTATATGCCTAAGCCAATGGTGAAGGATTTCTCCTCAAGTATCGGAGTAAGTATTAGAACAAGTTTGTTGGGAGAAGTGATGGGGAAAGAGGCTAGGGCCTCATTAATGATACCCACCCAAAACTTCTATCAACCCAAGTTCCTCTGTTCCTACAAGGGCTCGACCACAAGATAACTTCCAAGTCACTCATTTTAACCATTTTTTAAGGGTCCAGCTTCTCAAATTGGATAATGAAGAAGGTTTTCTTATCTTTCTATCAACCAAGCTCAGGCTTGGAGGAAATTTTTAGGAATGCAAATATAGATCTAGGATGCAAATGCAAATGCATCAACAACATTCAATTATGCTTCAATAAAGAATACTTATAACCAATATTTATGATAGCTACTTAAAACAAAATATTATTAGCCTACAATGATGATCAATGAATAAAAGCATAAGATCACTCAATGCAACAAGAGAGATACAATTAGATTTTGATGTTAGAGAAATATCTCAATATAGCTTTAACAATAAGCACTTCTTAACAATTTCACGATCTGGAGGAGCACTACATCCATCGTGACCTAGGCGCCGGTGTGTCCCTCTGCTGCTGCTGCTGCAGCCCGATCCTGGGTGCATGGTCCCTCTGGTGGACATCCTGGAGGTGGCCTCTCCTCTTGATCATGCCCAGGCCTTTTCGACGCTGATCATTTCTCTAAATCTTCCTCGACCAAGGCCAGCAATTTCCAAGTTTGTCAAGAAACTGGAGGGCATTTAGGAAGTCTCTCTTCCCCTTGCAATCCCTCGAATGACAACTCTCTCGCTTGCAGAGAAAGGCCTCATTGGGAAATTTACAAGACTGTGGCCTTCGCCGAAGACAGTTCAAAAATGGGTCGAATGCAATTGGATGGAAAATATCAATGGGAAAATATCAATCAGATTTTGTGGCAAGGGCTATTTCACATTCCATTTCGAGATAAAATAAGACAAGGATTTGATTTTCAGGAATGGGCCATACTTCATGGATACCAGAGGGCTATACCTAAACAAATAGACTATATAATCTGATCTGGAACTTGATGTGCCCAATTTTTTCCCTGTCTGGGTTCACCTCCATCACCTCCCCTTTCATTTTTGGGGTGATGATTCAGTCAGAGCAATCGATAATGCATTAGGAAAATTCATTGATAGAAGAAAGCCGAAGGAAAACATGCAAGCTTGTGCCAGGATCTGGGTTGAAGTGGATTTGGGGAAAGGTCTTCCTGAGGCGATCAAACTAAAGGTCGATAGTTGGACTCACATACAACAGCTAGACTATGAGAAAATCCCTTTTAAATGCAAGGTATGCCATGAATATGATCATTTTGCTAATAGATGCACTAAAGTTATTAAGGTTGAAAAATTTGATCCAGAATCACAATGGGAAACCATAAAAAAGAAGAAGACTGCTTCAAACCTTAGAAACACCAGAGCTCCTCTTGCCCAACCCTCCCATTCTTCCCTCCCCCTTAACCCCCCCTTGTCAAACCCCTCCTTAATACCTCAACAAACGCTTGATCCCTCTCTTATCCCATCCTCCAACCCTTCCCTTACCTCCCGCAAACCCTTATCCTCCCTTTCCCCTTCAGAATAGGACCCTCCTTAGCCATCCATCCCCTCTCCTCTTCAAGGATCCACTGAGTCCTCAAATCTCCCCATCCAAGTCCTGCCCCCCTTCCTCCTCCGTTGAACCCTCTTCTGCCCAAATAGTTACTAAGAACGTTGCCAAAGAGCATGGGTTACTCTGGAAACTCTTAAAAGAACCATCCCCAGAAGGAAATCATCCAATCATCATCAAGATGAAGCAGCACAGAAGGAAATTTCCCTTGAAACCCAGCATCCAATAGAAACTTTCATTAGAGGGCATATCAACAAAGAAGCAAGCTAGCATGAATTAGGAGGGAATACAGGTCTTCAACCTGCATTCCTGAAATTATGAACGCCCTCTCTTGGAATTGTAGGGGACTAAGGCACCCCTCTAAAAGCAAAACTCTAAGAGACCTTCTTAATCAAGAAAATCCTGACACAATTCTCCTTCAAGAAACTAAGAAAGGAGAAAGAGACATGGAGAACATCATAAACAAAATGAATAATTATATGGGCACCGTGGTGGAATCTAGGGGTGCCTCTGGAGGTATAGCTACTATTTGGAATTGGAATGCTTAGAAAAAAATTGCAGCAGTCAAGACCCAGGACTACAACAAATTCAATCTCCATAATACACAAGAGAACATTGTGGTAAGTGTGTACAATATATATGGACAAAATCATTACAAGGAAAAATAAGTCTGTTGGAGCACCATGAAAGCAAACATAGACATTGAGGATAATAAAAACATCATCATTGGAGGGGACCTTAACTTGATCCTGCATGCTAATGAAAAAAGAGGAGGCAACTTTAATTCTGATCCTTGAAGAGATCAGCTAGAAACTATTATCCAAACCCATGATTTGGTTGATATCATCCCCAAAAACTGAAAATTCACCTGGAGCAATCAAAGAATTGGAGCTGGAAACATAATGGAAAGGCTTGACCATTTTATAGTGGTTGTTCCTCTTATCTCCCATTGCTTTGTTGCCTCCTCTAGTATCCTCTCATACTCTGCCTCTAATCATTACCCTATTACTCTCTCCTTAGGAGGTCAGACCTCCCTTGGACCCCTACCTTTCAGATACAATCTTCTTTGGAGTGACTTCCCTAAAGCCAGATAGATCATGCTCTATTCTTGGCAGCAACATGTGGAGGGCTCCCCAACGTATATTTTGGAATCAAAGCTTAAGGAAGTGCGTATGACACTTAAATATTGGGAAAAAATACACTACAGGGAACCAAACAAAGACAAAAATGAAATTAAAAGGAATCTGTAAGTAGCCCATATTGACATCAACACTCATGGAGTGAATCAAGAAAAGCATGAGCAAGAGAAATATCTATACTGGAACTTGTATAAATCAAACAGGAAAGAAGAAGAGAAATGGAGGCTCAAATCAAGAAAACTTTGGCTGCAGGTTGGTGACAAGAACATCTCTTTTTTCCATGAACAAGCTGCGGTTAGAAAGTCAACGAATAATATCTCAGCCATAACTGATGATGAAAGAAAGCTTCACACAGATCAAGAAGGTATCAAGGTTGTTGTTAACCGGCATTATAAAAATATGCTCACTAAAACAGCTGCGCCGGAGGATTACACTGATCTCTTGAATCACTTGCCCAATCTGATCACAGACGAGATTAATAATTCCCTCACCAAGGATATAGAGGAGGCTGAAATTTTCAATGATATTTGTACATTACATCCAGACAAGTCTTCGGTACTGGATGGCTTTTACATTAGTTTTTTCCGGATTTTTTGTGAATTCATTAAAAAGGAACTTATCAAAATGATTATGCGGGTACAAAGAAAGAAGAAGATCGGTGGCTTTACAAACTATACCTTCCTTGCTCTTATACCCAAAAAAGAACCGTCCCTATTCATTCTCCATATTTAGACCTATTTCCCTTTGCAATTATTCGTACAAAATCATAACTAAAATCCTCGCTACCCGCCTCAAACCCCATCTACCAAACCTCATTTCTAAAATTCAAGGGGTCTTCATATCCCAAATACAAATCTCTGATTCTATTCTCTTTGTCCAAGAAGCCATTCACTAGAGTATGATGAGATCTGAGAAAGGATTCATCCTGAAACTTGACCTTGCTAATGCTTTTGATAGAGTGAGACATTCATTCCTCTTCTCTATCCTTCAAAAAATGGGATTTGAATCTGATTTCATATTTCTCATCAATGCCTACATCTCCAACCCTTGGATCACCTCCTTATTCAATGGAAGGCCTAGGAAATTCTTTCAATCTTCCCATGGCCTCAAACAAGGCTGCCCTCTATCCCCTTTTTTTTTCATCCTCATGGCAGAGTCCTTGTGCAGGGCCTTGGATCATAAGCACAAAGTTGGTCTCATCACTAGTATCAAGTTCAGCAACAGAGGCAAGAACATGAATTACTCTCAATTTTTTGATGACACCCTCTTGATGGGTGGTGCCACTTGCATTATTGCTCAAAGATTCAAATCACTTCTTGACAAATTTATGCTTTTTATAGGAGGGTAGATTAACTATTACAAAAGCTGCATCTATGGGTGGAATGCCATAATTAACACCATCCATAGTATAGAAAAAATATTTGGAGTCTCCTACAAGTTGAATTGGACCCATTTTAATTACCTTGGGATGTCTGTCAGTGCTGGACACTTGAAGATCGAGGTCTGGAACATCACCATTGAAAAAATGAAAAAGAGAGTGCAGCAGTGGGGATCCTCCTGGCTTAATATGGCTGGGCACACAATCCTCTTAAAATATATCCTCATTGCCTTGCCTCTGTATCACTTTTCCTTGCTTTATGCTCCCTCCAGCATTCAGCAAAAAATAGAAGTTGTCTTAAGACAATTCCTATGGCAAGGAGGGAAAAATGAGAATAAGAAATTCAATTTAGTCAAACGGAGGCAGGTTACTCGAACTTATGAAAATGGTGGAATTGGTATTTGCATTCCAAATCTCTTGAACAATGCCTTTGGGGGGGAAATAGTTTGGCACCTTATTAACGGACAACATTCTTTGTGGAAGAAAGTACTAGAGACCAAATATCTCACCACTGTTAGGAAAAAATCTTCTTGATCAAGATGTCCCAAACACGCCATGCTCCAGAATCAGGGATTTATGCAAAAAATCCATACCTTTTATCAGCAGATATGTCTCCAAAGTACCTCAAGGAGGAAGCAACATAACCATCTGGGAGGTTAAAATTATGGGATAGTCCCCCCTCACTAATAGCTCGAGCATTCATCATATTCAAAATTATCTCCGAAGTCAACGTATAAACACCATGGATCAAATTTCCAAATGGGATGAACATTCCAATGCCTAGAATGGATGGGAATTTCCTATTACTCCCCCTTACCTTAAAGCTCATCTAGCAACTCTGAAAGAAATGCTCCACGATGCAACTCCATTATCAAAAGGCAACCAAGATAGTTTTCGGTGGGATCCCTCTCTTTCAACATACACAATCAAAGTTGCTTATGGGTCCCTACTTAAAGATTAGTTCCCCTCTCCTCTATGGCCCATATGGAAGCTTACATGGAAATCTAAAGCCCTTCCAAAGGTAAAAATGTTCATCTGGATTCTTCTTAAAGGCAAGATATTGACTTCTGATAATTTAAAAAAAAGAGACATTTGTGGTCCTTCCCGATGCCCCCTCTGTAAAAAATAAGAAGAGACTACATTCCATCTATTTGTGAGGTACCATTTTCCAATCAGTGCTGGAACAATCTGATGACAGGATATTGGGTTAAAACAGATCCTATCATATAAATAAGTACGTGCTTCCTTTAGCATGAGTATCTTCAACAAAAATATTCATTAAAACTATGACTCAGCTCAAAATATACATAAAGAAAAGAGAGGAACATAAAAAACACTGATATATATTAACACAAGAAATTCCCTGACCGAATATTACAATGGATGGCCTTTTGGCTCTCGGCCCTTTACAGAAGCTCTCAAACCATCTCTCTTTCTCTCTGTATTCCTCATTTTTTTTCATCCTCACACACTCCCCATATTTATACATAATAATGAATTTATTCCAATCCATAATTTCCTCCACACAAATCTCAACTAAAATATAAATTAGATTTATCCTTTTTTTGGACTCAACTAAGTCTCGTTTAAGGAATTCCTAATCCCTAGATTATCTACCTAATTCAATTCCTCTCATATCCTTTATTTATTAAAAGAATATTTACAATAATCCTCACTTAAAATTTTCTCTCTTAATTTATTAAAATAATCACATTAATTTATAAAATATTAAAAAAATTATCACCCCCCTACTAACACAATATTTTAAATAAAAATCAAGCAGGGTGCTCCTGCATCAGACTCCCCATGTAGAGAATTTTCCATAGACTCCTGTCTATGAGGTCCATTCCTTTTTTGTAATAATGCGACAGCCACAAGTCTTGATGACTTGCTCCCTCTAGGATTCCAAATTATGTTCTACCGCTGGTCCTTCAAAGTATCAACTCGATTTGGTAACTCATCACTCACTCTGTCAATCAGATTCCATCAGCCTCTCCAACACTTTCTTTCGCCAATTCCTCGGAGCAATTCCTCTTTGTTTGATGCTTTCGTCTCCAATTGTGTCGAACACTCATCTTTCTGCCATGAAGAATAATCAAGAACTCCTTCTTGATTACAACTACAGTCATTGATTTCTCTTATAGTAACAGATTTCTCTTCCGGTGTAGTACATGCATTCATCAACAAACTGTTAGTTTTAAAAAGATAAGACCTTTCGGCCTCTTTTGATGCTTCAAGCACCAATCTCCCATCATGAACTTTCTGGATTTTAACAGATCCTGTTTTGAACTGCTCGCTACTTTCATCTTTATCCTGCTGGATCAATATTTCTATCTCCTTTATGTCTCTACAGACATAACTTTCATGCTGCCCCTGTTCTTCTATCTCAACTCCAAATAATTTCTGCTCAATTTCTTTGATTTCGACATCATATCTGTTAATGTCGTTTTCTGTATCCACAGTTACATTATTATTTGTAAAGTTATGACATTCACTCAACTCTATATATGTTAAAAACATTTCATCCCTATCATGCACAGTAACTGCAAACTCTTTTGTATCAGATTCTGCAAGTTTCATCTCCCCTTCAGGTTCCTTAAGCCATCGTTCCAAGAACTCTATTTCCATGTGAAATATTTTTAGCATTTCATCACAACCTTCATTCCCAGCTTCATTATTCTTCTAGAAATATTCCTGAGTTATCCTGTTTTCTGTTTCATCACATTGTAAAATTCCGTCAGCAATTTCATTAAAAAAATATATTTGTTTACCTCCTTGGAATATCTCTTCGGCATTTTCATTATGCTTCTGCTCCATAAAATCTTCAACTAGCTTTACCCCAAACAAGAATTCATTTATGATTTATTCTTGCTACAACAAATCGGTACCTTCCTCCTCTAAAAGGCATTCTCCATCATACTTCACCTCAAGAGTTTCATTCATCTCTATGACAGTTTCACCAGACTGTCACCATCTTTCGGACATCCTACAAACATACATAAACTGTGAGATTTAAAAATACAAGGCTTCATAGCCTCATCTACTTCTCTCACCAAAACATCTTCATATTCTTTTGAACTATCCCAATAGTTCATGAGATCTTCCTCATTGATCTCTTCACCCAGAATTTCACCCTGTTTTCGGCCACAAATGGAAACTTCCATTTTCAACTCAGCCTCTTTGAGTTATTCACATCCCATTTGAACACTTATCATCTGCTTGAGCTTCCTCAGCTCTTCTGTCAGCTGTATGTTTACCTGTTGTTCCCTCTTTGCATGTAGTCTCTGCCACTTCACTTTCTTCCTCATGGTCCAACCATGTGTCTGGTCTTTCATATTCTTCTGCAATAATTCCATCAAAAATTCAAGGTGAACTGTTATCTCAGACTTCTCCCACTCATAATCTTCATCCATCAACTTCTCACATATGCCACTTACCTTGGCATTTTCCTTCTTCTTTCTTTTGCTGTGGTCTTCATTAGATCTTCTGAAATGACTATCAATAGTCATCTTCTCCTCCTTTGTGAACTTCATTTGTTCATTTGTGGATTTCATTCAATCCCCTTTTTAGCAAGCCTCCATACTTGCCATTCAACAATGCAAGCTCTCTACCTGTGCATGAACTCTTTCAATTCTTTGTCTTGGAATCATCTCTAGGAAATTTTCTTGCTTCACTTTGCTGCAAACAACACTTTAGTAATTCTTGTGTTACAACGACCAAACTCTTTGGGGTTTCGGGCTCCGCCAATCATGCACCCAATTACATTTAGAACTTTAACTTTGGTTTATGACTCTTTGACTTCAGAATTTACATCAACTCTTCATCTTGGATGAAAAATACTTAATCTTAACTCAAACTATCCAAACCTTCATTTGGCCCTAACATCTATTTTGATTTCAAGGCTTGACCCAACAATTATGATAGTGGATATTTTGACTTAATTCAAGTTATACAATCTTCCAACGAACATACACCCTTAATACATTTTTAGGATGTAAAATATTCACTCTCTCTCATACTCCATTATTATGAAATATCATCAGTTTCCCATTATCATTTCACATCATGCTGAATTCTTTAATCAAAATGCAATCCAGGTTTTCCAAGATTTATTTTATGTTCAAAATAAATAAACCATTCAATTTTCAACATTCAAAAATACCTTTCTGAATTATCATACCTTATGCTCCCATTAAGGTTATTTAATAAACCTTTCCCTTGCATTTGCAACTCTCTGGATTCCACTCTTCTATGCCATCTTTGTCACTATGAATACTCGCATGCCCTTCATACCATAAGTTCGTCAATTTAGTGCAAACATTTTCCTGCACTTTTATGCACCATACAACATCAATTCACATCTCTTCACCTGTGTACCGAGAACAAGCTATTCATTTTCAACTTCTTTGATGAATAATGTACAACTCGTACATTGTGTCCATCCTGAATAACACCTCCTTAGCTTCCACCACATGATGGTAAAATCAAATATTCTACAACATAAAGCAATTTTATTTTCAATCTTAAACACAAATCAAAATAATTCTCCCATTTCCAACTACAAGCTATGATCCAAAATGACTCAGCCAAAACTGCGAAGAACCCCCACTATGCATAATAAACCTTCTCATATAAAAATGCATGCTTCTTTTTATATCACCCAGGATAGCCCATTCTCCTTTTCCATTCATTTATACCTCCGCATTTGCAACATTTTCACTCTTTCATAACATTTACAAAAGATCAACTTCTCGAGTATGGCAAGGAAATTTAATCATCCAGATTTTAAAATACCTCTACTCAATGAATATTGATTCATTCAATGAGAACTTACCTTGAAAATTCTTGTGGTTGAAATTATCTAACCCTTCTCTCGTGTATTCTTTTAGGAATACATTCAAGCCTCTACAGACTTTGTCTCCACACAAAAATTCAATGCAATGAACCAATGCACACTTTAGTATTGAATGTATCAAGAAATTATAATAAATTAGACTTCTTAATATGAGATTGAATTCTTGCTTTACGTTACCTTGAATGTGAAAGATCCATTTTCTCCCCAGCAAATAAATCTCTACCCAGCAACTTTGAAACATAAATCTTTCCCAAAAAACAATGTTTGTAAACCTTCAAGGTACGCACAATCTCCCCTCTTAGCTTAAGCCAAGTTCCCTCATCTCAATCTCTCGGTTTTCTCTTCACTTTCCATTTCTTGGATTTGGAAACATGAAACCTTAATGCAATGGAATATCCTTCCAAGATTACATTCTCCAAAAACGTACATGAATTATTTGCAAAAACCTTACCTTGATCAATCCCAGTGACCTTTTCTTACACTTGAAGGTGGTATCGTGGAAATACTGGATCCATAATTTGAATATTCTGCTAGAACCAAACCTCTTTCACAAGCCCACACATGCCTTTTTGAGAAAAAACACACACTTTAGTATTGAATGTGGTAAGAACTTATATTATATATAAGTCCACATAAATTGATCTCTCTGTATGTGATTGAGTTCAAGTTTTAAATTTCAATAAATGTGCAACATCCATTTTTCTAATAATCACAAATCATAGAGGCATAGAGGCAACGGTTAACATTTATCAAGCTTGGCTGCATATGCAATTTCACCATTTGCAAATTCCATCACATTATGGACGTCCCTTCAAAAATTATATTATATGTAGTTCCCATAAATTTAAAACATATAACAATGATACTTTTATCCAACTTTATAAGTCGTAATTCTCAATGTAAGTATCATTCCAATGCACTAATTCTCAACATAAGTATCATTCCAATGCAATGTCAATATCATCAATAATATGAAATGTCTGCACAAAGAAGAGAAAGTTCCATACGACATTTCTCTACATTTCTTGAAGTCTTTTCCATATTGGAATCCAGTTAAAAAAATTCAACGCGGCCTTTTGTGGTTGAACCCATGGTTCAAACAACCCAACACCTACCTTTCAAGCAACTGAGATCACAAAATCCTCAAGCCACAGTCAACACCCATCAATGCCTCTATCAAACAGACGTAACCAATTTTAAGAAGATTCAACTCGTCGTGCTTTGCTGTATGTAACATATGTTACAAAAATTGGTTCACGCGGGGATACTGCTTCATAGATACCGTGGAATCTGATATCATACCTGTGGCATCTACGTTGCATGACTTGAAAACGATGCTATTTGCATACCGTTATTTTTGAGACGAGATCCAAACAATGTCGTGGACCTGTGCTGCTTACCATATGTGCTACACACGGTGCTTACCTGGTACAATTACCTGCGATATCACGTGGAATGTAACACCATCCGCTGTATGTATTTCGCTGCCAATAACTGCATTATTTATGGTGTTTGTGCCTTGGTATCACCGCTCGATGCTTCCTTCACAACAATTCAACAAAGCTTGCATGCAGCCTCGAAGAACGCACAGTCGCACACAAAATCACAGAATTGTGATCTATATTTTTTTGTTATTGCTTGGACACACCCTCGGTCCTGCAATCACACACTTAAATATATAGCGTATATATAAAAAATTTCAAACTCAACGCGCCACAATATATTTCAATCAACTCTTAATCTAGCAATTTGACCTGGTCTCCTTGCTCATAACAAGCAATAAAAAAAAAATAGCCTCAATGTGGGAGAGACTCATCCTTCAACTCATCTCCTTGCTCTGATACCAAAATGATGACAAGATACTAGGTTAAAACAAATCTTATCATATAAATAAGTACATGCTTCCTTCAGCATGAGTATCTTCAAGAAAACTCTTCATTAAAACTATGAATCAACTCAAAATATACATAAAGGAAAGAGAGCCACACAAAAAAAACACTGATATATATTAACACAAGAAATTCCTTGGCCGAATATTACAATGGATGGGCCTGCGGCTCTCAGCCCTTTACAAAAGCTCTCAAACCATCTCTCTTTCTCTCTGTATTCCTCACTGTTTTTCATCCTCACACACTCCCCATATTTATACATAAAAATGAATTTATTCCAATCCATAATTTCCTCCACACAAATCTCAACTAAAATATAAATTAGATTTATCCTTTTTTTGGGCTCAACTAAGTCCCGTTAAGGAATTCCTAATCCCTAGATTATCTACCTAATTCAATTCCTCTCATATCGTTTATTTAAAGAATGTTTACAATAATCCTCACTTACACTTTTCTCTCTTAATTTATTAAAATAATCACAATAATTTTTAAAATAATTAAAAAATAATCACCCCCCTAATTACACAATATTTTAAATAAAAATCAAGTAGGATGCTCCTGCATCACGATCTCATGAATTTCTCCCAAATTGAATTAGTAGCCATTAGTTCGATCTCATACTTGAAAATAAATTGGAAAAAGGGCTATCCCTGGGGCAAAAAGAGCAATAAAATTGAAAAATGTGTCTGGGACACCCTCCCATACGTGCTTCTCTAGAGTACCTAGCTAGCTAGGAATAAGGAAACTTTTCAGCATAAAAAACCATGCCCAAGGAAAGCTAAAAATAAGACATGGAGCCTCTATGTTGCGACGATTTTATCCAAAAGAAAAAACCATATCAATTTCAGTCATCTTCGAGCAGAAGAAAGAACATTTCTGGGGAGAGCTCTTGAAAATCCTGGTTACAACAAAACTCCTGTTATACAAATTCTTCAAAAGGAGTAGTGGAAGATAAGACTTAAGGAAAAAGAGTTTATAGAGTGGAAGGATGGTTGTAAAAGACCTGCACTCTTCTTTGATGGAGCATCAAAGGAAAATGCAGGCATTAATGGGGTAGGAGGCCTCATTAGGAATGAACATGATTGCGTATTGACTTCCTTCGAATAGGGGCTTGGCTCTCTGTCAAACAACAGATTTGAGGCCTACACTCTGTACAAAGGTCTCCAAATGATCAAGAGTCTAAATCTGCAAAACACTATGATATTCAGTGACTCCACCATTATCATTAGTATGATGACAAATAGTAAGAAATCCCCAAACATTGCTCTCTGCAAGCTTATCAATAGATGTCGTATCCTGAGAAAATATATGAAATATCTCTCCTTCTACCATATTCTCAGAGCTAATAATAAAAAAGCAGACATCTTGGCTAATAAAGGCTGCAGTAGCCCAGCCGATCAATTATTCTGTCAAGATGGCACATCTTTTCTTCATTTGCATGATATCTCTCTTTGTCTCTTTTATTGATTGTATGACACTCTGCAAGATTCTTTCAGAATCTATAAGGTCCCCATATACCAATAGAAAAACCCTTCCCATGATCTTATCTCCTCGAGAAGCTCGCCTCGCTTCTCTCTTTCTTCCAACCCCTCTTGCCTCCCTTATTTATTCATCCTCTCCTCACGCTCTGTCACAACAATCTTGCCTCTACATTTCTCTGCCTTCGATAAGGCATCGAACCTGTGCTTTCGGAACTCTTCATCCTGAGTGTCTCCACGCTCTCTACATCCTGGTCTCCCCTGTCCCTAAATTTATTTTTCTTCCTGTCATATATCGTAGAATTTTTTATCTCACTCCTCCACTGCTCAAAGCTTTTAAACCCCGTCCTCCTCGTGAAACAACATATGTCTCTGCAGTATCTTCCTGCAACCTCGACCTCCTTGTGTATCAGCTCCACTCTTCAACTCTTCATCTGACTATTGTGCGATCTTCTGCTCAGACCTTTGGAGACATCATGAGAAATGAAAATTTCTTCCATTGTTCATACCTTCAAGCAGAAATGGCACTGATTCGTGGATAGCTGAAGATCATGGAATAAAAACACCAAGTGGAGACTGCCTTTCTCCAGCAACAGGCTCAATCCTATTAGTAACATATTCTAGCTGCCTCAAATCGATGTGTGGCATGTGGAAGAATCCCTCCAGATCCTGAAATATATGCTAGAAAAATGTTCTACTCCAAGTTCCAGCTCAAACAATGTAAAAAATTCCAATCATATGACAACCAATACAACACCGAGGCTTCTACTGGATGGCCAATCAGCATTGAATAATCCTCATTCCTCCACTCTCTCTTTTGTTCATGCCCTTTAAATTCACACTTATGCTTTCACAGTTTGTTAGAATTTACCTTGAATCTGTAATGCAGTATAGTACCAATAGTCGACACAATGGAGGCTCGGTATTTTGTCTTTATACTCCTCCTTGGTTGTCCTCATCACCATATCTCTATCTTTTTTTCAAATATAATATAGCAACTGACTTTGTAAAAAAAAAAAAAGCACTTCTTAAGATGTTTTTACTTAAATTAGACTATGGAAACGAGTAAAGTTATATGATAAAGCACAAGTGAATAATGGAAAATGATATTTCTAACAAGAGATTAGCAAGACTACTTTAAATCAACAATTGCAAGTGAAACAAAGACAAGAACTATTTCAAGTGCAATAGATCAAATAATCAATTAATGAATGAAACTCAAGTGATCAGATCTAAACCATCATATGTAAGAGAGACAAGTTAGTAAGCTATATCTAAATGCTAAGAGAAGAAGAAAGAGAAACCATCCCTTTTAAATAAGGAGGTAGGATACCATGGGATTGAGATCCCAAGCTCCCTCAATGAACAATATCTTTATTATTATATTAGAAACAAGTTCGTTAGACAGAGAGGAAGGAATATCAGCCCCAACATTATCATTTATTACAAAAGATAAGCGTTTATTGAAATGTGCTTCTACACATTTTATTCCATATTTAGCTTATGGGACCAAATAAGGAGGAGAAAATACAATGTCTAGTAGCTTTATATTAAATAATGTATATATATATATATATATATATGATATAAATAAAATAAATAATTTTTTAAAAAACCAATTATTGTAACAAACTATTTATTTAACTTTAAATTTATGCTCATCTTAATTTAGTACCAAATAAGTAATCTATGGTAGAATCTCTATGTTGAAAAAAACAAATTGATATGAAGTATCTTGTGTCATCTTAATTGGATGAAAAACAATTGATATATAATAAAATATCTAATATAAAAAATTACAATGTCTCATATATTCAAATAAAAAATTTAGATACACAAAGACCTAAGTGAGTGTAAAAGATTCCTCAAATTTATTTTTTTATTTTATATTTTTAAATAATGATTAAAATTGTGAAGACTTCATATGTAATAAAATATCTAATATAAAAAATTACGATGTCTCATATATTAAAATAAAAAATTTAGATGCACAAAGACTTAAGTGCGAGGGCAAAAGATTCCTAAAATTTGTTTATTTATTATATATTTTAAATAATGATTAAAATCGTGAAGACAAAAGATAAAATCATATTATACTTGTAGCAAGCAGGTATTACACATTCAGTTTTGCCTTTGATTGCATGCTAGTTTGTCTTTGACGAACACATTATGTTGCTTATCCATAATTTAACCTTACAAATTTATTTTTTGTTATTTATTATTATTATTTAAATTTATTGAGCCGAGAGGCTCATTATACAGCCCAGTAGGAGGGGATGTGTAAGTTTGTATGCCCCTTCCTTTAAAATAAAAATTAAAATTAAAAAGTATTTTGGATATAGAAAAATAATGTAGGCTATAATAATAATAATAATAAAGAATTAAACTTATACTTTTCAAAAATATTTTAATGCAAATTAGGTATATATTATATATCATTTAAAAAAATTTATGTACATTTCATGAAAAACGTAAGTTTTTATGGTTAAAATGTTTATTTGGTCCTATATATAGAGGTTAAAAATACAATTTATTAAACAATAAAAAATACCACATTGTATTTTTCAATCTAAAGATTTTTGCACGTGAAGAACATATATATATATATATATATATATATATATATATATATATATATATATATCTTAAAGTGTATATATGTTAATATAAACAATATTAATTAATCATATTTCTTAAATTTTAGTTTAATTATACTATATTTAAACTAAAATGAAGGTACTAGCTACTAGCTACTGTGTAGCCCTTGTTTATTGTAGTGTTGAATTATAATTTATTTTTTGTATTGCTTCATGACTTAAAATTGAATTGTAAAAATATATAATATAGGTAAGGTTTATTGAGGAAAATTATTAAAGCAAGTCCATTCAATAATGAAAATTGTTGCTTTTCTATTTTAAATTCGTGGGTTTCCATGGTTAGTAAAAACACTCTAAACATAATGACAATTTTTTTTTTTTTTTTATTTGGAATTTTTTGTTTTGAAAATTAATTTATGAGGGCACTTGGGGATTAGAAGTTTTAAACAATTTTTAATTATGAAAATTTGATTTTAAGCCTCATAAAATTAGTCATCCACCAATAAAAAATTAAAAATTAAAATTTTAAAAATTCAAAATATAATTTTCAATTTCTAAAAAAATAAGTTTAATATTTATTTTTTCAAAAACTTTAATAAAATTTGGAAATAGTTTCTACAAAATTGCAAATTAACTAGATTCAAAGCATTTTGACCCAAACTAATTATACTATACTCAAATAAATCAATAAATCAATAAAACAAAATAAACAAAACAAAACAAAACAAAAATTAAAAAAATAAATTAAATCATAACTCAAAGGAATAATAATAATAATAAGTTAAAAAATATAAAATAAAAATTAAATATGAAAAAGGAAAAATTAAAAATTAAACCTGACAAAAAAATCAAGCATAAAAAAATTGTATAAAAAAAGATTAAAAAAAACCCAAAAAAAACATAGCAAAATTTTAAAAACAATGAAAAATAACCCATAAAATGATGAAAATTTAAACATAAAAAAAAAAAGAAAAACAAAAAAATATTAAAAAAGACAAAAAATGTAAATAAATAAATAAATAAAAGGTAAACACTCAAAAACACACACATATAATTGTCCTTCAACTATCAACCTGCCAACCCCTTGTCAGGTGGGGGGTGTGGAAGGTTGATTCCAATGTACTGAGGCCTAGAAGGTGATTCTAGTAATCACCAACGGTGAATCACCCTCCGTTGTGCTGAGGCTAGAGGGTGATTCCCATAATAACCCTCCACTGCGTCGGGGGTGAGATTGATGGAGTGCTTGTCCTGACAATGTAGAGGAACCTTTGTGGGTGAGGAGAAAATGTCCTCATATTCCTCCATGACTTTGTCCATCTGCTGCAGCCATGCAGGGGAGCCCTGTTTCGAGGTTGTGGCCACAATCTTCTTCTTTCTCTATGAGCGAGTTATAAGGAAAATAAATTTCCTAGTTTGGGAAACAATCTTACTGTGTTGTTTTTCAATAGTCAAGGAAATGGCAGGAGGCGGTACTACCTCCGGTATCCTGTACAATTTATTTTCCAAATTAATAACAATAGAACGAGGCCTAGACTCATACATAGCATGTTGCCTCCACAAGTATGGCTGGCCCAATAATACATCAACTACATCAAGAGGAGAAACATCGCACAATACTTCATCCATGAATGGCTTGATTCTGTACGGAAGGCGACACTACAGGCGGACACAGCGATCTCTCCCTGGGTGAAGCCACCTAATGGTATATGATTGCGGGTGTGCTATGGTCAGTAGGCTGAGTTGCTTCATGACCTCTGCTGAAATGTGGTTCTTTTGGCTTCTGCTATTGACAAGAAATTGCAATGGAGAACCCTTCACCCACATCTGCAAATGGAAGAGGTGCTTCCCCTCCTATGGATCCTCCCTCTGTAGCTTGGTGGTGGAAACAATGGCACTGGAGTCTGCATCAACAATCTGCTTCATTTTTTCATCTCCCTTGTCTAGTTCTAGCTCAGGATCAGAACATGTACCTGAATGGGGTGCCTTTAGTTCGTCCACCAACGACTGTTTGGCCCGACACTCATTTGTGCTATGAACAGGGATGTTATGAAATTCACACCACTTCCCCGTGTCCTTGTTTGGATTTTTTGTGGTGTTCTAAGTTGCCCTACTTTGGATCTTCCCCCTGTTCTTTGGTTTGGGGGCGCCTTTCTGAGGCTTCGAATTCACGGATCCAAAGTCTCGCTTCTTCTGCTTAAAGTTTTGCTCAATCTTGGTGGCGTAGCGATATGCCGTGCCAAGTGAGGTAATGTCGAGGAACTCCATTTCCTCCTTAATGTATCTGTGTAGAAAACTATAGTACTTTAGCACCAAATTTCTCTCTGAATCTTTAATACCCAACTTTGTGCACAGAGTATGGAACAAATTTGTCAGTTCATGCACATCTTGATCCCTTTGCTGCCACAGCATGGTCCATTGGATGTACTTGTCCTCATAGCTCCCCACAGGGTAATATTTTTCCTTGATGCCATTTCAGAACGAATTCCAAGTGGGTGCGACCGAGAACAGAAAGGGTTCCTTCTCGTCCTTTTTCTCATAGTAGGTTTCCCACCAGTCTTTGACATGGGGCACGGCTTTGAGGAGTGCAAAAATAATATTTTCTTGATCGGAGAAATCATGGACCAAGAAATACCCTTCTAGAAAATTCAACCATCTATCTACGACATCTGCATCTATCTGGCCTTCAAATACATGAATGTCAAATTTTACCTGTACCTTGAAGGGAGTGGCGCCTCCAAAGTGGTTGTTGGATGCATATGCATCATAGGTGGGCAGTCGTTGAAGGATTTGAGAAAATTTATCCATCATCATGTTCCTTTGTTTCTTGAGGGCTTCCTCGAGCAATATTTTTATAGGATCTCCTGTTCCCTCGTCTTTCTTTTCTTCTTCCATGGGAGGTCGTCGGGGTTTGTGAGTCCTATCTTGCAAGGGTTCAACCAGATCCAGCCCTAACTCCTTATACCTAACCTTGTTGGAGACATGCAAAGAAAAATAGATAAAGAGAAGACCTCTCTAATACCATTGATCCAGATTTATGCTGAAATGAAATAATACACAGAAATGAACACAAAAATAGAGATGCAGCGGAAATAATCTTTCATTTTATTAATATCTAATAACAGAAATATGCTTACAAACATAATGGAAATAAACTAGCTAGGGCGCTAGTGGCGTATCTTTGAGAAGATATATGGTGGCTATAGGCCTCTAAATTGTGTTACAATGAGGCTTGAGGGCCTATTTATTATTGTGAAATAAGGGAAAACCCTAAACATCCAAAATCCTAACCCTAGGAGATGAAGCACCAAAACTATGGGCCCCATTTGGGTAAATTTTTTGTTTCAACTTCCCGGGGACATAACTTTGTCATACGATCTCTATTTGACACACACCATACCTTGCTAGAACGATTTATCTGATGAATACAACTTTTGATGTGAGCAACATCAATTCATGGACCCACATTGCTCCCGGTTTTCCAAAAAAACGTCGTTTAGGGCCTTAAAATGGCTCCGAAAGTTCAGGACCCGAAAAACTGCCAAAAATAATAAGTTGTGCCGAAACTTAAAAACTGAAAGAACTGATGGTGAGGGTTAAAATGAAATAGGTGGGTGGCCACCAATATCCACCTAGATCATTAGGGCCTCCAAACGGCTCCAGAAGTTCAGGACTTGAAAACCTGCTAAAAATAGTAAGTTGTGTTGAACTGAAAAATTGAAAGAACTGATCGTGTGGGTCCAAATGGAATATATGGGTGGCCACCAATATCCACCTAGGTCATGAGGTTAGAGGGTGATTCCCGGAATCACCCTCCACCGTATTGGGGTGAGAGGTCGTTGTGCCAAGGGTTAAAGGGTGATTCCAAGAATCTCCCTCCCCCGTGTTGAGGCTAAAGGGTGGTTCCAGGAATCACCCTCCCCCATCTCAGGGCCGAAGGGTTATTCCTAGAATCACCCTCCAATGTTTCGGGGAAAGACGGTGATTCTAGGAAGCACCTTCCGCCATGTTGGTGGCGAGAGGGCACCATGGGTGATTCCTGGAATCACCCTCCACCATGCTGAGGGTGACAACATATTGTGAGTGATTCTCGAAATCACCCTTCACTGTGTTGGGGGTTAGAGAGTGATTATGGAAATGATGCCCACCCTGGCTCGCGACACCTTGGCTGCTAGACAGGTATGGTAGGTCGACTTTATTTATTATTTTTTAATGTGTTATATATATATGCTCTTTTTTTCTTTTTTGGGTCTTTTTAAATATTTTATTGTTTTTCTTATTTTTTATGTTTGAATTTTCATTGTTTTATGACATATTTTTCGTTTTTTCTTAATTTTTTTTAATACATTTTTTTTTATAATTGATTTTTTTTAAATTGTTAAGTAACAAATGTTAAAAAAAATTGCATACTTAAGACACAAAAAATTTGAAGTGTCAAAAATATGCCCAATAAAAAAGAGGTTGATGTTTTTCAAAATATCCATGAAAATCAACTACATTTAAAAAAAAAAAAATCCATACCTAATATATCATAAAATTTAAAGTGTTAAAAATAAGCATAAAAAAGGGGTTGATGTTGCATCAAAAAATTCAAAATTGACATGAAAGTCACAAACATTTAAAAAAAAATATGCAAATAAAATTTAAAGTATAAAAAATATGCTCCAAAAAAAAAAAGGTTGTATTATGAATCAACATTTGTCAAAATCAGATGATTTTTTATACCTTTAAAAAAGTGAGAACTCAGTTCAATTGTTGTTTTATTGGTTAATGTGTTTTATTGATACAATTAAATCATTTTCATCATCAACATTATTAATATTATAAAAATATGAGAGCATTTCAACATCATAACTATGTTCGAAAACTTCCATCCATTCTTCCATAAACAAGTGACGTTCTTTACCAATTATATTTATTTGATCACTTGTCCCCGCCTTTCCACTATCCAGAATCCCTCTTGCAACAATGCAAGTGGCTTCATCATGAAAATTATCACAAGGTATACAATATGGTAATGATTTGTCAACAATATTCGCATACTCAAGAGGATTAGTTGGTCTTTTCTCATTAGGAGGGCCCCTTCTTTTCCATGCATTATTATTATTTCTATTATTCTGCACCTTATTTCCTTGAGACCTCTCCATGTTGATCAAACAACTTTGAAGGGAAAATATCTGATTTTCATGATCAATTTTCATATCTTTAATAATGTGTGTTAATTATTTAATAGGATCGTTATCAACGTCTTTGACTTATTTACGTTTTGATTCACTTTTAAGATGACCCCCTAGAAAACTTGGAATCTTAGACTTCCTGGATGCTTTTCTACATTTTTCCATCTCTTCAGCCAAAGCCTAGGAAATCTTGAAATCATTAGGCTTAATGCGTCATAACTCACAAGAAGTATCAAAAAGTAATACATTGATATAATATACCAATAGAGACTTATCAAGAGGTTTATAATCTTTAGGTAAATCCCTTGAAATATAATTAAACCTCTTATTGAATTCTTATATAATATCATTATCTTTCTTCTTTATATTACTAATAGTGTTAATCAAATATATTTATTCTTTCTTATCTCCATATTTATTCTTAAAGGCATTGATAATAACTTGCAAAGAATTGAAAGAATTATTGGAAAATCATGAAACCAATCCATAACATCATCTTCTAGAGAAAGGACAAAGAGCCTTGTCTTAATATCCTCATGATTGTAATTATTAGTAGTGAACCACTTACTCACACAAAGATTAAACTTCTTGTGGTGATCACTAACACTAGCTACATTATTGCCTTAAAAATAAGGCAACTTCTCAATGGCCTTTTCTGGAATATCATGTGGATAACACTGAATGTTAGTGAAGTTACAAGGGGAAAACAAGTTATCCATGGGATCTTTTTGTGCTTGACCTTGAAACAACAAATGGATATCAAAGAGAGCCTCCTATCCAATAAAAAAAAGAAGTGTACGAGAAAAAAATCTTGTGTAATGAAACTCTGAAGTAATTTTAAGAAACCAAAGTAGGATTAACCAAGCTAATTGGATTACTTCTAGTATATGCTCTTGTACAATATGGAATAAGTGGAGTCTCCACTTAAACATAAATCTAACTCCAAAATTCCAATAAGCTAAAACCAAAATTTAGTTGAAAAATACGAGTTAAATCAAACTTCTCCCTGACAATGGTGCCAAAACATGTTGTCGCCCAAAGTGTACACCTAAGGCACAACACTTAGAGTAGGGGTTGTCATATATTCCCTACTCACTTTGTTTAAGATATCTCTAGATAAGATATGGGGGGTAGTCTCTAAATATAAATGGAAAAGGAAAACTTGTTGAAAAAACAAGTTCAAGGAGACTAAGGGCAAGGAAATCACCTCTTTAGACAACTTGATTAATGATTATCAAGTAAGATTATTAGTATTGAGAAAGTTTAATGCTAAAATATATTTTCAATTACATCAATATGACACTCAATGAGATGGTAAAAATGAGAGATGAGTGCCTTAATAATAATGCTCAAATATAAATTAAAGTACTTATAGATAACAATACCATATCAACTTGTAAGATAGGAAATGCTGCAAAAAGGGGTTAGTACAAGATATTAAGAGATTACCAACAATTAAAATTTCTGAGTGACAAGAGATAAGCCTGAAAGAGAAATTAAACTTGTACTTCAAGTAAATATTAAATTCGAGAGGCAATAAGCTTGAAATTGACAAATGTAACATTGTAAAACTTGCAATTATAGAATGAGCTCACGATTCCAAATATATATAATTAATTGACAAGCAAGATGAATGCAATATTAATATGTAAGATTTAAAATCTTGGTAACTTTTAATTGTATGCCTAAGTTAATGGTAGAGGACTTTTCCTCAATTATCAAAGCAATTTTTCAAACAAGGTTGTTAGCAGAAGTGTTGGGGAAAGAGGCTAGGGCCTCATTAATTATACTTCCCTGGGACTTATAGAAACCCAAGTTCCATCATTCATACAAGGGCTTAACCACAAGAAAACTGCAAGGTCACTCATTTTAATCATTGTTTAAGGATCAAGCTTCCAAAATTAGATAATGAAGATGGTTATCCTATCTTTCTATCAATCGAGCTTATGATTTGGGGTAAATTTTAGGAATGAAAATCTAGATCTAGGATGCAAATGCAAATGATTCAATGGGATTCAATAGTGCTTCAATAAAGGATGCTTATAACCAGTATTTATGGTAACAACTTCAAACACAATATTATTAGCCTACAATGATTGTCAATGAAGCAAAATTTCATATCACTCAATGAAACGAGAGAGATGCAATTAGATTTTGATGTTAGAGCAATATCTCAATATGCCTTTAACAATAATTTGTTATTAATATTTACTTTAATTGTATTAGACAATATAAACAAGTAAATTTATATGATAAAGCACAAGTGAATTATGGTAAATAAGATTGCTAAAAACATACTAGTGTTACTACTTTAAATCTACAATTGCAAGTGAAACAATGTGGAGAACTATTTCAAACGCAATAAATCAAAATACTAAGAGAATAATAAGGAGAAACCCTCCCTTTTAAATAAGGAGGGAGGATACCATGGGATTGAGATCACATTCATCATCAAGTAACACTATCTTTATTATTATATTACAAAGAAGTCATTTAGATAGAGAGGAAGGACTCTTCAACACTACAGAGATTTACAGTGATGAAAGAGATTTACAACAACAATATCCTCAAGATATAAGGCCTATATAGATTATATCTGCTTATGATTTTTATTGTAAATAATCCAAACCAACTGATCTAACCCTCCACTAGTTCACAACCTTTTTCAAGGATGAATAACAATCTCCAAATTCTCTTGGCCTAGGTGAAGGGAATACTCCAAGGGATCACGACTAGCTTAGAAAATTGATTCAAAATTTTGATTTTATCTAAAAAATTTATGATGATTTCTTAAGGTCCAAAGCTCCAAAATTCTCACAAAATTTTCAACCCTTCCACCACTAATCAATCTTTCACACTATGTACGAGAGACCTTCTTTAGGATCTCTCAAACTTGAGGAAAATGGATCAATATATATGCGACTTTCTCCAAAAATTTTGCAATGAAATCAAGCCTTCCAAATATGATTTTATGGCCATTTTTTTATGAAACCCTTCGTAATTCCGTTGATATTTGCAAAAATTCCAAGGTTTATCAAATCAAAATAAAAGGCAAAAATTGAAGTCCTAGAGGGGTTGTGACCAAGAAAATTTTGGAAAAAATGCAAGAGAGCCTAAAAAAAAACATATTCAATGAAATTATGAGCCAAAAAAAATGAACCAAACCCTTTATAGATACCCAAAGCAAGCCTCCACGGCTAGTAGCTATCACGAGATATATCTAAAGTGTAAAATTACCAAAACCACAAGCAGAACCCTCAAGAAAAATCTGCAAAATTTTTATGAAGTGAGAAATCCTTGAAGCATTCAATCTTGAAGTAAAAAAGGCATTCAACCCTTGCAACCTCAATAAAAATGCTAGATGGCCTCGATAAATTTATGTTGCCCTTGATACCCTATCCATTTAGGCTAGGAGGGTGATTATGTAGTTAGAAAATGATTTTCCTTTGAAATCGATGGGATCAATCCTAGAAAATATTTTCAAATAGATCCAAGCCAAAATCGATGCCCTCTCTTCAAATCCACAGAACAAATTGAACGAAACCCCACACATATATACAAGGTAAATAGAAATTATTTACAAGGTTAGAAGAAAATATATACATGATCTATATACATATTTACAAGAATAATCTCTTCAATTGCAGATTTATTCATTTAAATATCTAAAAATAATTTGAGATATTTTAAAGATTGATAAAATTTAATATAGATAAAATGGAAAGAAAACCCCTTTTCTTATTTCGAATGATAAGTCTTTAGATGACCCACTATGGGTTCCTCAACTTCTATGCCCTAAATAGTTGGTTAATTCAACCTAGAATGTCCCCAAGTATCCAAGGTTTGATCAACGATATTATTTTACACACACTTGAAAAATATTTGTTAGATCTGCAGAGATTTGGATAGCAAAAGTGGAAGAGGAGTCCAAGGGTTTAACTGAAAACCAATAGATCTACTCCACCAAAAGTGTTTCTCCAAATCTAAACAATGATGCAAGATAATTGTACATCAATTAATATTCAATATTTAATGGAAATAAAAATATTAAAACATTAGTAGAACATGTAGCACGATGGATGAGAAATATATTACCATATAACTGAAGAATAACACCATAGTTTTACCCCAAAGACACTACTTTATTGCTCAAAAAAAATATTACAAAAGTAGAAGAGCTTCACTTAGCCAAGAGATCAATTTTTTTCATGATTAAAAATGAGGATCTTAGAGCTTCCTTATATAAAAAAATGAGAGTGTGAGAGCCTCTAAGTGGAAATAATTTCCTAGTTGACTTGATCCATGGCTCGATCCTCCTCATAAAAATTCGAACCCTTAATCATTGTTGCACATATCCATAGAAAAATTTGACTTCCTTGGATGATGAGCTAGATGGGCCATATATGACCCTTGAGTGGTTTTGGACCACTGCAATATCTTCACAAATATTTTTCTTGAAATACCTCCATTCAAAATAACCACCTAAACAAAAGAATTCAATTTCCCTTGAGAAATTATTTTCCTTCTAGCCCAACAAATTTTTTGTGGGACTTTTCTGCCTTGGAAATGGGACTTTTCTTCATTGGAAATGGGACTTTTCTCATTTTCAATTTGATCCCTTTTTTGGAAAGTGCACATTCCATTTTTAATTATTTTCCACTTAGACAAAAATTTATTTCCTCCCATTTTAATTTTTTTGACTAATTTTTGGATATTTATTTTGCTAGAAAATAAAAATAAATGTTCTAAAGTGGTTTAGGCATATTTTTCCACCCTCAAAGTGTGAATATATGAAAATTTTAGGATTTGAGGTATAATTTTGAGTACTCACACCCCCTATAACCTCTATAGAAAACACTTTTTACATCAAATATTACATAGGCATCCCATTAGAAGGAGAAATTTGACAATTAAAAATGACCTCTAGACACAACCAAATTACGCGACACTTTAGACATGATCTAGTATGATAATTTAAATAGAATATATACACTAGGAAGCACCTAAGACTTCACCATCAAGCCCCACTCTATATTTGGGGCATGTTTTGGAGAAAAACTCAACCAATTATTTGTAGTTAAAAAACAAAAATAATTAGTTGACGAAAAAAACTCCCTAGAGTGAAACTCTTTGGAAAAAATAATAGGCTTAACTAGATGTTTGACATAGATTTATAAACATACTAGAATCATTTTACATAATGGCCCACTGGACTGCAGAATTTGGATTACAATATTATGACCATAAGCTACATTATGATGATGAAATATGAAAACTTTCTGACTTCTCTACACTGTACTCTCCTCAAGGGGTAGTTGACACTGAGTGGTGAAGGAGACTGATGAAATTTCTGCATCTAAGACATTAATTCTCTCTGGTTCAGGTTAACCAAGATCAAGGAAAATGGTCTAAAGTGATAACATCAAGGAAAAACATTCTCCATGTGTTAAGTATGACTGAAATTAGGGAGAATGGCCATGCAGAGGAAAACCATTCTTCCTATGTCAAGTATATTGAATGTAATTAGGAAGAATGGTCCTAGAGGCCTAGGATGACTAAGTTGAGTGGCTTCCTTTCAACATTGAGCTCAAAACTCTACAAATAGGTTCAGTGATATTATTTAGCATCAGGCCCAAAATTACTCAAGTAGAGTGTGGCCTTTGGAGATTCACCATGTGTTAAAGATATTGACTGTAATGATGGTGAACCAAGACTATTTTTTATGCCATGTGTCAGATGGACCATAATCATGGTTATTAGTTGATGATAATGATGTACCATGTGTTAGGAGTACCAGCTAGGATTATGGTGAGGATGCACCATAAGTTAGAGGTATCGACCAATATTATGGTAACTAATTGATGTTTTTTATTTACCATGAGTCAAATTTGTTGATCAATATTATGGTAATTGAATGATGTAGATGCTAATGATGAGTTGTTATAACCTTTTCTTAGAGAAATTTGTCAACATGTGAACATCTGGATAATCATTATGAATACCTCACTAGCTAAGGAGTGTTGAATTTTTGTAGCTATGGTCAGTCTTCATAATTAATATTTTAGTCCTTGATGTATTTGTAATGATAAATATAAAGCATGTTTTGCATGCTATTGTCAAAAGATAAATTTTAAGGTGTGTTATTCATGTCCTTTTCAAAAGAGAAAATTTTAATTTTGAAAATTAAATTTTTGGCTCCAAACAATCCAAATCATCCCTCTTCTTAGTCAAGTCGGCCTCAGTCAAAGAGGAACCCTTTCAGCCAATCAAAATTATATATAAGAGGAATTTAATCGTCCTCCTCAAGTAATAATTCTTATTATCTAAGGTAGAAAGAAAAGGGCCAAATTGAGGCAAGGAATAGGAAAAATTCAAGGCTTGTTGATGAAAAAAACTAAAGCTTAAGTGCGGGGATGGATCTCTGAGGTAGTAACATATCTAAATATCTGTGGAAGGACTAAATCTCTAAAGACCAAAAATCTGTGAAAGGAAACAAGATTGAGGTTCTCTACACATAGTATGAGGACAAAATTCAGCCCTAGTAGACCTAACCAAGCGAAGTTTAGTGAGAATACGTATGAATTTACTAAGAGGTAGTTGGATGAGGTTTTACCAAGTCGTTTTTGTTGGTTAGTGTAACCTTGTGATTGACTAGAAGATCTAGGAGTGTCTCTTGTTTAATTGAAGAATTTCTCTAAGGAAAAGGTTGTCATGTTTTCTCCTATGTGGGTTTTCCCAGGGTAAATGTTTGTGTTCTTTTTTGGTTGTCTCTCCATGAACCTACTAGTATTTAGTTTCTAGTATTGAGATATTTTGTGTAATTTTTTTATGATGAATATGAATGCCAGAAAAGAGTAACTAAATAAATCACAAGAATTAATTTTCAATTTAGAGGATCCTATGAAAAATCAATAATTTTTTTTATCATCTGACCATTTCATGATTATTCAAAGAATTTATCATCACTTGAAATGATTTCTTTCTTAGTGATAATATTATACAATTCAAATGCCTTGGATTCTTCATTATAACTAAAAAATGGGCATTTTTCACTTATGTCATCCAATTTCCTTCTCATTTCTTCTTTAACATGTGTATAGGCTACAGAACCAAAGACTCTAAATTGAGATACACTTGTCTTCATACCACTCCAAGCTTCTAAGGGAACTATGTCTTTGAAAATTTTGGTTGGAGATCTATTATAAATATAAACTAAGCATACTACTGATTCTGTTTAAACCTCATTTGAGAAATTCTTTGCTTTCAACATGCTTCTTCCCATATTCATAATGGTTTTATTTTTCCATTTTTCAACTCCATTTTATTATGGATTATATGTCATTGTAAATTTCATTTTTATACCTTGATAGTTGTAGCATGTTTCAAATTCCTTGGAATCATATTCACTCTCCTCCATCTGTTTTTAATACTTTAATTTCATTGCCACTTTGCTTCTCTTCAATGGCTTTGAATTTCCTGAATTTTTCAAAGGTATCATATTTGTTTTTGATGAAGAAGACCCATGTCATTCTGTTTAAATCAAGAATAAATTTTAGAAAGAAAAAAATTACTCCCATTGACTAGGTAAGCATTGGACCATAATGTTATGTGTGTACTAGGTCAAGTGTACTTTGAGATCTATAGTTGGAAACATTCAAAAATCTTTTTGTTTAATTTTTGGAAATTATACAATGTGCAAATGGATCATGATGTATATCTATCACAGGTATACCTAACACTATAGATTTATTTTGCAAATATCAAGCCATTAAAATCTAAATGGCTATATCTAAGATGCCATAACCAAGTTTCATTAGAAATTTCTACAAACTGAGCATATGATAATGATTGCTGACATTTCTCAGGACTAGAGGAAACATCCATTTTTCGTTCATTTGGATATTTGATATGACTCTTTAACTGGGTGCATTATCAATAATTGTGCAGGCAGGACCATTAAACTTGACTTCAAAACCATTTTCACTCATTTTTCCTACACTTAATAGATTATGTTTCAAACTTTGTACATAATAGACATCATGATTTCTCCTCTTTTTCATTATGCTTGTTTATAAATGTAACAATACCTTTTCCTAAGAAATTAACAATACGATCATCTCCAATTTTAATCTAAGGTTTAACTTTTTCATCAAAACTTGAAAAAACATCTTTGTTACTTGGCATAACAGTTACTGCAGCCACTGTCTAGTAACCAAATATATTCATTGCTATTTTTTTATGTTTCTAAACAAGAAATAAATATGGAAGATGTTGTACCTTAATCAATGTTTGAAACATTTGTTTTTCCTTTGTTCAAGTCCAACTATGTATTCTTGCATTTACTTTCAAAATGGTGATACTTCTTGTAGTAATAACAATGTATATTTGAGCGCCCATCCTTCCTATTCCTATGTTGATTATAACTCTTTCTCATTGATTATGAGGCTAATGTCGTGGTTGTTTAGGTTTACATGATGCATTATTTCTATTGCTTGAATATCATCTTTCTCTTTTGCCTCTGCTTCTATTACCTATACCTCTTCCTCTACTAATTGTGGCTTGAGTTTTAAAGGAATTTTATAATGATTCATTTCTATCTTTAATTCTTGATTGCTGATTTAACATTGAACCTTTCAATTATTCAATTGAAAACTGGGTTAGATATTTGTGTTCTTGTATGGATATCATAAGAATTCCAAATTAAGGTGGGAGACTTATATGAATTTTCTCAACCACATTTTGATCAATGACATCCTCTACATGAGTTCTAAGCTGATTTATTACCTTCGTGACTTGAGCCATAAATTGATCTATTGTTTCAATATTTCTCTTTGTAAAGTTTCAAACTTCTTCCCAATGATCTGAAGCTTTGCATTCTTGACCTTGTATGTGCCATCGTATGATCTTTCCAAAATTTCTCAAGCTTGATGAACATTGGTTGTTGCTACAAAATTAGGGAATATGGAGTCTTCAACTCCATTGTGTAGATTCCATATTTCTCTTGAATCCTTATTTTTCTCTTCGTTGAAGCATTTCTTTAGCAATTTGTCATTGTTGCTAATTATGCAACTTCAAGTTCTTCATATTTTCTGACTATTGCTTCCCAATAATCCAAATAATTCAAAAATATATTCATCTTAATTTCCCACATCTCATAATTTGTACCGTTAAGTATGGTACCTTGTGTGTTCTGAATTTTGGTGGAAGCCATGATTGAATTTTGTACCAAGTCCCCCTGACAGTAGATCGAGGGGATTATTGATGATTTAAAACTCACTAAAAATATAATGGAGGTATCAAAATCCTAATGTGAGCATATTTGGCTTAAAATGGAAGCTCTGAGAAACATAAATAAACATTGGCACGATTAGGGTTTCTACCTATAAGGCTTTGAATGGGATTTACAGTGACAATTCCACTAAACAAAATTGGACTTATGATGGAGGCACAAATCCACAAAGAAACCTCAACTTAAATTAAACTTATAGGGCCCCTGTCTCGATGGTGTCTCCTATGAAAATAAAAATGATGGCAACGTTATGGGTTATAGGGACTTCTTCTTTTTTTCTTTTTTTTGCCTTATACGTTGATTTCTCCTTCTCTTGAGGGCAGGGTTGAGCTACATCTCTCTCTTGGGTCTCTTGACACAACATGGATTACAGAAATACTAGTACATGGGTTCTTCCATAAGAAACTAAATGTGTCACGAGCCCACATTGTGGCACCTTATGACCACCGTGGGCACTATGCAGCACTAATGAGATTTAACTTTAAAATTAATTTCACCTAGACTACGACTACTTCCAATACTTAGTCAATTTTTCGTTCAAGTATTCTTTAATTCAATTATGTCTTGAAATTAATATTCATTCAGTTAATTCATTCAATTATATAATATTTAAATAATGTGATAACCAAAACAAAAATACAACAGTGCAATGGTGAAATATTGCAATTATCACAATAATGCAAGTTTATGACGGGAGGGGGAAACTCCCCAAATTAGTTTTCCCCAATATTTTATTTAAATTTTAAAGTAATATTTACAACAAAAATTTACAAAATAGAAATTCCATGACAGTTTCCTGTCCTGGGCCAACAAAATTTTCCACCCAATATTCCCAAGTCGTACAACCTTCCATACACGTTCTGCCCAATTTGTTCAACTTGCTTACATGTTATGCCCAAGTCGTGCAACCTACCTGCATTTTTTATCCAAGTTGTGCATCTTACCTGAACATTCTGTCCAAGTCGTGCAACCCTTCGAGCACTTTGCAACCTATCAAGGAAGACCAAAAAGTATACCCAAATCAAAGACCAACTTCAGCTTGGTCATGAGGTTTGTTGGGAAAGCCTCACCTTGCCCGTCGCTCTCTTATTGCATCCTTTATAGCTTTTTGTGAATTTTTTTTTAGTGATATCACACATTCGGCTAAGTGTGACCTTCTTCTGCGATATATCATTTCTTGTTTGGCTTGCTTCTCTACCTTCCTTAGCCAAGCTCCTAACTTGTATTTATATGCCTCCTTACCATGTTGAATCATGTGGTCAACACCCCTTTGTGTTTTTTAGCCGACCCACAAGTTTTAATAAATTCCCTTGGGCTGACCTACCTATGGGAATGTGGGAGCTTCTACTGGGTTTTGGCACCCCTGCTTAGGTGTTTTTCCATGCCACCTTGCCCATGCTATGCCCTTTAGATCATTCGCAAGACACACACGCTACCCGTTCTTGATCGCTCACTATGCTCGC